>JAHKKF010492314.1:0-31176 GCA_019740295.1 Labeo calbasu
AATCAGATTAGACCGTTAGCATCTCACTCAAAAATTACCAAAGAGTTTCGATATTTTTCCTATTTAAAACTTGACTCTTCTGTAGTTACATCGTGTACTAAGACTGACGGAAAATAAAAAGTTGTCATGGGTGCAATGATATTACACAGTGCCTGAAAATAGGTAAACTTCCGTCAACATAACCAATGTGCTGCGTAATATCATTGCGCCTGCTGCACCCATGGTACGGCAGCAAAGTTCTTTGATTATTACGCCGGAATGAGAGTATAGTTCCTAGCCATATCGGTCTGGAAAACCGCAACTTTTCATTTTCCGTCAGTCTTAGTACACGATGTAACTACAGAAGAGTCAAGGTTTAAATAGGAAATATATCAAAACTTATTGGTCATATTTGAGCGAGATGCTAACGGTCTAATCAGATTCAATGATCGATGCTAAACTATGCTAAAAGTGTCAAGTGCTCAAATAATTTTTAATGAGTACTAGTGCCTGATTAGAATTCCTACAAAACCACTTTGTGATAAATGCCAAGTTCTGTCATGAAACTCTAGATGGCGCAGGCTATTGGGTCGTGAACACAAACTGATGATATTCACAGCGTTAAACTACTTGGCACAAGCTGATTGGTTCATGTTGCATATGCAGCCAATGAGCTTGCTTGCAATGCACTTTCAGAGTTCCTCTGAAACCCTCCACTTCCCCAGCTCCCCCTGTATAGATCTGCTGCGGGTTATTATATATGCTATTTATGCGGCAACAGAGTGTCTTAAATACTCACAGCACCGTATCCGCGTATGTATTGGCAGTAGCAAATTCCTGTACTCACTCTGCAGCAGCAGCAGCTGCAGAAGCGACAATAATCGACAACAACAGCAGCATTTCACCATACAGATACTGGTTACCCTGATAGCTTAGCTTAACTTATTCACACTTAACCTACATTTTGTTTGCAATAATCTTTAAAGTAATAACATAAAATTAAGTGTTAAATGTCTAAAATATTTTAGTTACAAAAAGAACACTGTAATGATGTTCAGTTGTTATTATTATTTTTTAAATTAATTAATTAATAGTTTATCAGGTGAAAGAGGTTACATTAGGGTACAATGGGGCTAAGGGCGCCCCGGGGTAAAAGTCGCCTTTGATATTATTTTCCTCTACCACTAGATGGCAGACAAACGTGGTGTAGCACTTTCTAAAACATACGCTTTTCAACATACATGTGCAAAATTGTCTGATCCTTGACTCAATCGTAGGCAGCAGCGCAAAGTCGATTATGTGCTTGCTTGATCTAATATTTGACGTTTTAAAAATTAGAAAATTTAAGTAGCAAATGAGAATTACTAAAATTGCTAAAAATAACGAAAGAATACGTAAAAGTATGCTATTTGGGGTAAAAAGCACCCCTGCTGTTCGGGCTAAAAGGCATAATAATTACATGAAAATTAACATAAGGCTGACTTTTCCATTTGTTGACATGAGATTGTTAGATTCAGATGGTAAATATCATATATTATGTTGGATGTCCATCTTAGAAATAAACCACCATGTTTAGAATCTCCTATGGGATCTCCTTCAATGCTTTCAGAATCTTTACAATTTAAAATGATTTTGTTTCTGTATTTTAAAACATGTTTTATATTAACATACTTTAATGACAGTATATTTATTCAACAAAAAACTTTGTTAAAGTGATTGTTTTTAACAAGTATTAACTTATACATTATTAAAAAAAAAAACCCACATTATTTTAGCTAAAGTATTTGTATCAACACTGTGTGCCCCCCTTGCCACCTCATACATTTATGAGATTTTTAAACAAAATAAACTGTTGTTTTCACACAAAATCTGTTGCTCCATAAATATTCAAAACAAACGTACGTATTCTTCTGCAATCACACACTTTGGGCAGAGTGAAAAGCACGTTTTTTCTTAGGGGGTGCCTTTAGCTCCTTTGTACCCTATATGTTCTATTTGTTGCTTTATGCACTATATAGTAAGCAGTGTATATATACACAAACTGATGATATTCACAGCATTAAACACTGGTACAAGCTGTTGCATAGACAGCCAATGAGCTTGCTGCTTTACATTTAAATGGGTGGTTAGCATTCATTAGAGTATTTCGCAGCATGCTTTCAGAGTTCCTCTAAAACCCTCCACCTCCCCAGCTCCACCTGTATAGACTGGAGCAGCAGTATGTCTTAAATACTCACAGCACCGTATCTATCTATCTATCTATCTATACATACACACACACCCCATATATATAATATACATTTATACATAGGCTGTACGTTATATCATTTTTCTGATCATCTGCACAGTTCATAACCACAAAAATGCCAAAAAACACCAAAAATACCCAAAATGAAACAATGACTTCACAAGTGCAACAAACAGACACGCACACGCTCACACACACACACAGAAAACATTGTGCTATACTTAAGAAGAATTTGTGTTTGTCCTGGCGTCTTTATTTATTTTGGTGTAGGTGCTGCGGGTGGGTGGATCGTCTGGCTCTGTTTGTGCTGTGTCTCTTTTTTGTTTGGTGTATTTAAAGAGACTCAACATTCCAAGTGTTTCTTTTTTCTCTCTCTTTCTCTCTCTCTCTTTTAAAGGAGCTGTGATGTGTTGCAGCAGTTCTGAACATTAGGTGTGGGTTCTGGCACGGCTTTGAGCTGACTGTAGCATCGCACAGCAATGCTGACGAACAGCACCACTCAGACGGGGTAGGTATGACGGAAATATGGCACTGCAGCGTTCAGGAGTTTTTAATTGTGCGTGTATGTGTGTGTGTGAGAGAGAGAGAGCGAAAGAGAGAGAGCGCTGTACTTCCTGTCTACATTTCTCCGGCCCACTTAGACAGTGAGGGAATCTGGGCGGACTGCTGGCCACATGACATTTCTGTGCTCTCGCAGAGTGATGTGTTCAGTCCTTCCCTCCCTCCCTCCGCTGCTCTTCAAAGCTTCGACATGTCATCTCCCACCACAAAAACAGAGGTGGGAAGACTCACTGGCGCTACCGCTGCCTCAGGGTGTCTGGCGCTAAAGCCGCCTGCAAATACAGCAGGCAGCGGAGGAGGGGAAGAAATGTACCGTATGTATTAAACAAGCCTCGTAAAGTCAACGGCATCAAACTCTGTGTGAATTTGAAGTGCGTGCTTGTGAGCAATAGCTATCAGGTAGTGTTCTAGACTATGGTACACTTGGTGTCCTGGCTGTTTTTATAAGTCAGAACTATTAGATATGTTAGATATCTATTAGCCAACCATTACCACAGCATGAAAAGTAGCTCGTTTTAAACACATAAAAGTCTGCGTAAGACCATAATTTAGACTCTTTCTACTTAACATTGGGAAGATAAGTCAATAATGTCATTCTACTCTACACTACACTACTTTTTTATGGTTTTGAAAGAAGTCTCTTACGCTCACCAAGGCTGCATTTATTTGATTAAAAACAGGAAAACTTGTTATATTCTGAGATATTATTACAATTCAAAAGAACTCCTTTTTGATTTGAAAATATTTTAAAATCTAATTTATTCTTCTGAGGCAAAGCTGAATTTTCAACATCATTACTCCAGTCTACAGTGTCACATGATTCTTCAGAAACCATTCTAATATGCTGATTTGCTGCTCAAGAAACATTTCCGATTATCATCAATGTTGAAATCAGTTTTTGCTGTTTAATATTTTGTAGAAACCTTGAAACACTACTGTTCAGAAGTCAGTGTTGTTAAAAATAAATTCTGTCAAAAAATACTAAAATAAAGAATCACAGCAAGAAGCAAAATGTTATAATAAGAAATGTTTCTTGAGCAGCAAATCATTAGAATGATTTCTAAAGGATATTTTTTTAAAATGTTACAAATAAATACATCCATCAAACTTCTCAACACTGTTGTAAAAAATATATATATTTTTAAATATTTGTAATATTATATTATAATTTTGTACAATTAAATTTGACACTTATTTGTTGTTTAATGCTAATTACATAAGCACACTAATCAAGGTTTTAAAAAAAATCCGACATCATAAAAATGTAGTACGAGGGTTGCAAATTACAAACACTTTTTTTAAAAGATTACTTCCATTCAGTGACCATTTGCTGGCAAGTTTCAAGACGTATTTATAGAAAGTGCAATTTCATTGTGCAACTGACATATATAAGTAAAAGGACAGCGTATAAATCAAATATTAATCTGTGACATACATCCAGGCTTATTATAATAGGCTAAATAGTCCATAGCAACATCCACCTAGCAGCAGGACAAACACAGAAACCATATTATGTTGACACTAGTTATTATATAGAATGTATAGCTGACTGTTGTCAGTCACATTTTAACATTATTTAGTAAAGCGAATTGCTAATGAACTGCTAAAAATCTGGTGAAAAAGTATTTAATTGTACTGAACGTACACTTGTAGTGTACGTCAAATCTTAATATATAAAAAACTGTAATATTAAATATAATATTAAAGAAATAAAAGGCCACTTACAAGTGTAATTAAAGGGAGTACACGGAAAAAAGTGCACTGTAAGAATTTCAAATTAAACATTTGACTTGACATTTTAAAATCCTTATGTTTAAATCTTTTCATTTTAATGTGCTGACTAACAAACTGCTTACGTGAGTCAAAAGAACTATGAAGCTCAATGAATTCCATTTAATCTAAACTTAAACTATACTACATTTTCATTTGTGTCATTTCAAGTGTCCGAAAACATTACATTTAGTTCACACGCAAGTATATTATTTCCATATTCAAACCTCATTTTACAAGCATGCTAAACTGTTTTTTTCACAAGGAAAGAGACAGTAGCATAGTTGCTTGGAACAGTGTACAAATATACAGTTTAGCACTCATTTTACACACTCAGTGTACATTTCCATGTGGTTGATAGCTAGCTATCTAAACATAATATACAAATCAGTGACATCCATGCAGGCTCATTTTAGCTGCTGCTGTGTGGTAGTAACTGTAGGAACACATTAAAGCAAACTAGATCTGATAATTACAGAGGAGGTCAAATAGACATGAGGGATACGTCAAATCCTAATCTATTCTGACATGACTGACACAATGCCACATTATGAATGGGCTGCCATTTTGCTCGCAGACATTTGTCCGGTTGTACGACGCATCCCATTCTACCCATTATGCTCTTGGCTTTTGCACCTCTGTGGTTCACCAAAGGAGCTAGATACTGGCTGGAAGACAAAGTAAGCAAATTTGACCATGCAAAACAACACTGCAGGGTGTTCTGAACAGTGTTGCCACAAGATTGGACTAAAACAACATTTTACTGCCTTCATTATGTATGCTGTTGTAATTTCAAACTGCTGAAAGGAAAAATGCTAGGACATAACCATGATAACAAGCTTGCAGGTTTGGTTTTTCGCATGCAGCCATGTGATCAGCTGTGTAACGGGCGAACACGATGCACGACTAAGAAGAGCTTTACGGACGAATTTAAGTCAGTGACTGTTAAAAATGGTAAATAACTGCTTGGAATGACCGTTATGTTATTGGCAAGCGAGCTCGCTGTTAATTACATACTGTACAAGTGTGTATATCAGTGCATGTGGGTTATTGTTTATAAGGGACCCACATCAACACACAAGGTCTGTGAGAAAATGTCATTGTGTCCATGACTAATGTTTGTTTGAACTGGCAACCGTTCACTGCACAAAATGCTGGCTGGCACGTAATAATGTGCTGGGCATATATTAATGTAAAAATAACCGAAATAGGTTAATATGTTCACCAGGTCTGTCTCAGGACTGAACATTCAGTGTTTTCCAATGACAATAAACCATTTTGGATATAATTTATAATGCTGGATTTAATTTCAGAACTTTATGGCTTATTTATATTTATTAATATTATATATAATTGTTTTTTAACTATTAATACAAATATTTTATTATATTTAATACAATGTATATCATTATTAGTGTTGATTAATCGCAATTAATCGCATGCAAAATAAAAGTTTTGTTTACACAATGTATGAGTGTGTACTGTGTATATTTATTATGTATAAATAAAAACACATGCACATGCATTAAATTTACAAATACATGCAAATACATGTAAATATTTTGTATTTATATATACATAATAAATATACACAATATACACACATATATTATGTAAATTCTTTATATATATATATAATTTTAAATCAATACAATATAAAATATAATACAATTAATATATTTTATATTGTTATATTTTATTGTTTTAATAATATAATCCAAGCAGCTGTGAAAGCTGTGTACATCGTTCCTGCAATACACATATCACCTTTTTATATTATACTACACTAAGAATACAGTACAGTATATACTATACTCTATACTAAATATATGCTAAAAATATATCATTTATTATCAAAAGACAATGCTTGCTTGTTTTGGATCTGCTTCATATAAGTCATATATTTTTCAAATAAAAACGACAGCTGTCTCATAGGATCTGGAGGTTTTCTGGGCTGTCTTGGTGAAAAGAGTGAGAGAAAAGAAAAAAAAGAAGACATAAAAAACCCAAAGTTACTGCCTCAAAGTCTCCTGCTGCTCTCTTCGGCCACATAATGTGCCATAGGCCTCGAAATCACAGAAAAAATGACTCAAGGAACATGAGAATCAGGCCTTTGGGATCAAATATGCAATAGAACACTCTCTCTCGCTGACAATTTATAGCTCTGTGCAAGTCTGGATGTTACGCCCGCTATTGTGACTTACTAAGACTTTATTTCAGGAGTTCTGTCCGCGCCATGCTAGCAACCCAGAATGTTATATAACATGGCGCTGAGAGGATTTTGGCACTGTTATCTGACATAACATCATGTTGTTTTTATCCATGGGGGTGAAACAGTAAAAGCAGTTTTTGGTGTGAAATTACATGGATGTGAGGAGCAGCTTTGAGCTGGGTCTTTAAAATCAAAAAGATAATGAATCTTTTGAGGAACTTACAGGATAAAGGCTGTGTGGATGTACTACATTTAGCCTGTGAATACGAAAGGACAAAAATGTGCTGACGCTGTGAAGAGAGTAAAATCACAAACAACTACGACAACCATAAATAAGCCACAACTGTACAGTCAAAACGCCACTGTCTAGTCGTTTTCTTATGAAAGCATTGTTGGATATTTCCACACGGCCTTTACGAGTTACAGGTATAATGGAGATGGTCCAAACATGAACATCCAATATATCAAAATGTTGGGATGGTGCCACTGTTGTCACAGAAGACGTTTGACTGGGAATTACATGAGCATTCATACTTTAGCCGCAGGTAATCACATGCAATCCGTGTTTCTTTAAAAACGCAAAATCCATCTTAAGTGTTTCCTTAACATATATGCAAGATAATGATTGGTTATTACTGCGTAACTACATATAGATATGTTAAATGTGAGAGTAAAGTCAAGTTAATGTTGGTAAACACAGCATGACTCGTCTAGAAAGATGAAGCGAACAGGGACCTGTCAGGACACTTTTAACGTTTCACTTATGAAACAAGACTGCCCTCTAATGGCAGACTGAGAATCTGTTACCACAGAGCAGTTTCATTTTAAAGGGTTTAAGGGGTAACACATTTCTAGGCCATAGCATGACGTTTCAGAGTTTTTAATTATATAATTATTCCGTGATGCATGCAAGGGAGATTTACATAAAACTGAGGATTTCAGCATGGAGGGGTTCATTTGCATGTGGTGACCTGAAATGCACCTCCATTTGAAAGTCTACCGCAAGTTATATTTTGGTTAGTTCAAATTTCATTCACTCATTCAAAACTGGTGTTGTTTTACAGTTTATAGATCAAGTGGTGACCCAATATTTTTCAAACAAAAGTATCATAACCAGAAGAACCAGAAGACATTGAATATACTGACATACAGTGTGCTCTTTAGGAGAACTTTCAATAAACAACAGTAACAGTGTGATTTACTATCGAAAAACATGGGACGTACACTGGGTCATCAATACTTGACAGTATTTTCACCTCACATATATTCATAAGCATATATGTGATCCTGGACAGCAAAACCAGTCATAAGGGTCAATTTTTTTAAATTGAGATTTATACCTCATCTGAAAGCTAAATAAACGGTTTGTTAGGATAGGACAATATTTTACCGAGATACAACTATTTGAAAATCTGGAATCTGAGGGTGCAAAAAATCAAAATATTGAGAAAATCGCCTTTAAATTTGTCCAAATGAAGTGAATCAAAAATTAAGTTCTGATATATTTACGGTAGGAAATTTACAAAATATCTTCATGGAACATGATCTTTACTTAATATCCTAATGATTTTTGCCATAAAAGAAAAATCTATAATTTTGACCGATACAATGTATTTTTGGCTATTGCTACAAATATACCCGTGCTACTTCACATAGGGTCACATATGTTTTGAAAATAGGGAAATTCATCAGTTGAAACAGTTAATCAGTTTGCTACCAGCAGGAGAAACCCTATAATCTGACGCAAACAGAAAACTAAAATGGTCCTAGTACTGAACCCTGTGGGACTCCAGGATAGCGATGCTGTTAAATGCGGAATCCCAACCTCTCCATATGACTTCATACAATCCATGTATGACATAATCCAAGAATATCCAGTTCCAAAGATGGCCATCAATTTAGACATCAATAGTTTGTGTTCGAAAGTGTTCAAATCTGTTGCTATTATTGAAGCGCAAGTCAAGACAATAACAAATTGCGTGACTAAAACGAAGTGTCATCTCTGAGGAGATACTGGCCTCACCCTTGTAAGATCACACCTGAGATAAAAGGTATTGGTTGAAGCTACTCAGACCATTCAGCCTGGTTATGTGATGACTCCATGGGAGGAGACCTCAGGAATCTTGGAAGGTCAAGGACCAAGTAAACTTGTCAGACAGGAATTGTCCCCAAGCAAAGGTTTACAATCCTGCCTTCGTACACAACATGCAGCTGCATCTGAGTGGTGTCTGATTTCCATGAAAGCCACAGAGAATCTCGTGAACAATACTACCTGGTCATATCAAACAAATAAAAGTAAACCTACCACTACAAAACATACACCCAAGCTGAAGTACTTGGCATTTTTAGAGCGAAACAAAACGTGATTTACCAACCGGTTTGGCAATCTAATAACGAGCATATGCAAATCATGTGTTTACAGTACATCATGTCTGTTCTAAATATAATGTGAGATTGTTGGTTGTTTACAGTACATGAATGGGAGTTTTGTTGGTGTTGTTTTTTTTTTTTTTTCAGAGACTAACCTGAAGCAAACGTGAATACGGTAAATTGAAACTAATTACTATTAGATTCATTTTACTCAAATGTATTTGAAATTTGCACTATCATTTCAGGAGTAATAGTTAATCTGACTGATGCATAATTTTGTATCCCAGCCATGTGAATCCTTCTCATTTTAATGACTGTGGGATTAAAAATAAGCGTTTATATGGATTGAATTGGCTTTATGGGATAAAAGTGATCATTTCTAAAAGCCTGTCAAATTTCAAAAAGATCAGCCATGCTGATTTATGTGCTGCTACACTCCAACAGCCATTCAACCAATGAATGTGATCATGACAATTAAAGCAACAGTAATAACACTGGAAATCTACAAGGACGTTAAATGGAGTCTGTTGGACTCGATGATTGTTCGTGCACACATGCACACACTGGCATTTAGCCAATCTGACGAGGAATCTGTCATCACGGGATTGGAGCACAATCATTTAACAGAGACTCCTTTAACAAAGGCGGCGTTTGGAGAGCCGAGGGCTTGTCCACAGGGTTATACAAAAACACAGTCTGTAAACATGGACTTTTTTTTTTAATACAGTCTATCTTGTGTATATTTACAGATGATAGTCTCTCTCTCAGTAAAATGAAGGATGGCAAAAACCACCCTAGTAAAAAAAAACATTTGTGTCATGCTAAATACATTTACATATTATGTACCTAATAAAAATACCCTGCAATTGTACTTTTTAGTACATTAAACTGGTATATTAAATTGGAACAACTAATTTTGTACTTAACGCACTTTAATTGTACAAAAGTAGTGCTGAAGTCCAACTTCTTTAAATGCAAAATATTTAAACATCATACAATCCTCATCAATACTGACATCAAAACACATTTTAGGCTTAATATTAAGAAATGTGCATTGTACACTCCAAATAAAGTTTAATTACAATTTTTATATTAGTAAGTCTTGAGTATAAAATAAATGCATTTTAAATCTATTACCTTTTTACTAGGGCATTCTAATTAGTTTAACATAATTTGTTTAAATCTGTGATTAAAACTCAATGCACTATTTATTTATTTACAGCTCAAGAGTCTACTAACCTTTTTTTTTAAAAAAAAAAAACATATAATACCATATTTCATGCATTAGGCTTTTAAGAGTAAGGTTAAAAAAATAATAAATTCTAAGCCCAAACAAAAATACGAAAATTAAAATATGCAAAAATCCAAAAAATAAAAATATGCAATTTGGTGCAGTTGCTGATATTTATATGCCGGCTTGTAATGTAAATCAAAGAGATTTTTTTTTTTTTTTTATAAAAGTATGACAATTACTTACAGAAAATGGCTATAAATATCAGTCATCACTCTATATCTCCTAATGTTATGTCTTAGCAAGATTATATATAAACGCTTAGTTTTATGATCAAAGCTCTGTAGGTTTTATTCTGATAACGTAATGATTAACGTGATGCGTCATATTTGATACTCACATTTTAACATGATTTTTCTAAAAAATGGATGATCAAGTAAATCTTTGTTGCTTAAATTCAGTAATTATTCATCTTGAAATATTACCAAAAAATATTAAAGTTATTCTTATGTTTATAAAAATCAAGATTTCACAACAAGAAGACATATATCACAACCTGAAGGTGGACAAACTATTAGATGACAGAAGGCATATATTAGATTGTGTACTACAGGTTTTTCAGCAAAATGTTGATCATATTGATCACTTAGAGTCCTTTAAATTTGTGTATTGAATATGATGCAGGCTGTAGGGTTAAAGACACTTCATGTGATTTTTCCTCCCTAATGGGATTGTTTAACTGACTGTGTCTAATTATTTCCTTGAAAACCCAATGAACAGTTAATGAACAAACATCATATTTCAAAGAAATCTAATTTACTTTTGAACTCAAAATGAGTTAACAGAAGCTAGTAAGATTAAACTGTACTTGGTACATTTATAGCTTTCGATAGCTGTCATTCTCATATAGAAATTGAACATGAACTATTTTAAAGGCTGACAAAACCTGTTCCAGCACACGCTGTTCCGCTCCTCTAAACGCAAACCAGGACCTGCAATGGCAAAAAAAAAAAAAAAATCTTTACTTCAACTTTAACAGATGTCAAATATCAGCTTCAACTGTCTGGTTTGAAAAAGACTTCAGAAATATCAGGACAAGTTGAACTACTGATACAAAAGCAAGAAATGTCTCATCACATCTATTAAAAGCAACAATATCAGCAATCAGATGATGCACAAAGGAAGCTGACAGAGCTTCAGGAAATGTCACGAGGTCAAGGCGGATGCAATCAAGACATACAGATTCCCAGTCACGATTTCCCATAAGGATCACGACACTCCTCAAGAGAGAAGGAAGAGATGAGCTTCATGTGTGTGTGCTGAATAAGCATTACTTTAAGACTAAACATACCTGGATTTGCTTTAACAAGTCTATACAAATGCAAGGTAAATACACACTGCATACATTTCCATCCATTTGGATTACAGGTTTGACATGAACTAATAAACGTAATGTGATGCGAAATGTCAGTCACATAGTAGTGAAACTACTCTCAAAAATAAAAAAAAAATCATGGCATAGTTTATTTAAATTGATTTTATTTAAATAATTATATTTTTAAAATGCAATATATATTGGCAAGAAAAAATGTTGTGTGTGTGTGTATATATATATGAATATACACATATTTTACATATGTGGTAAATACATGCTGTAAACAATGAAAATACTTAACTGTTTCATCTTAATATGGGAATTTTATATAAAAATTCAAATACATAAAAATATTAAATTTAGGCTTAAATTTTTCTCATAATGCCTAATATGGGCAAACAGTTGAGTATAACATGGTAATATGGTGTCAGCATTGTCAGACCCCATTGAATGAAGCAGTTTTCATATGCAAATGAAGAGCCTCTGAATCTTTTTGATTCAGCACTCAACATTAGACCTCTGTGGGCTTGGAAGCGCATGAGTGGCGTTCAGGTGAAATTATCGAAAATTGGTTTCTTGCTTTGTTAAGCACCTGTGGTGAGATCAAAGAGCACAAATCCTGTGTGTCATCTAGGTTTCAATGAGAGGTGTTTGTGTGAAGCCTGATACGTTAGTCATTTGGAATAAAAAAAACAAAAAAAACAAAAAACTTTCACATTTAATTGTCGGCCAAACGCAAACAATACATCAAGCTTTTGAAGTACTTTTGAATAAGCGAATTTTAATTGCTTCAAAGAAACACAATTAATGCTTCCCCAGAGGATTCTCAGACCTTGACGTAATCAATCATTTTTAATTTTAAAACCAGATTATACTCCTACACTCTCAGAAAGAAAGGTACAAAACTGTCACTGGGCCAGTACTTTCACAAGGTCCTAATATGTACACTTTAGGTAACTTAGCCAGAGATTGTCTTACTATAGGGAGATGAGAGGGTCTATATTACTTACTATTGGAGAAAGCGTAACGGCTAACTTGGATCACGTGTCCCTTAATAACCAATCACAGTACAACCTTGACGTCATCGAATTTCAGTACCATAGGAATGAATTAAAAGTGCCATAAGCTGAATCCAACCTGTCGCAAAAAGTCAGTGACTTCTCTTACAAAACATTTTTTCGTGGTTAACTCTAAAAATAGTTAAATCCAAAAGTATTTAGTGTAAAACATATTGAAGATTAGCACATAGGCTGTCGATTCATTAAATGATAAGCCGTTTCCTCTAAAAAGCTGGTCTCTTTTCCCACGTACTGCCAGACCGGAAGTGTTAGCTTTAGCCGTTACGCTTTTTCGGCTAATGGCTGCAGGCTTGCCTTCTAGTGGCTTTGACTTAGCCTACTAATAAGCATCTTTAAAGTTAATGTAAGCAAGTTATTTTTTTTACCTTGAAATGTTTTAAAATCATTCCTGATTATTCACTGACTTCTAATAAGGAGAATGGCTTCTGTTTCTGGACCTTAGTTTGGTGAGCGTGTACGAAATTCCGTGAAAATGGCAGGTTGCTTTACGGCAGCAACAAATGCACCTTTACGTTAAGAGCTACTCATTAGCTGCGTCTCTGCATCCTCCGGTCGCATTTGAAGGCTGCACACGTTATTAAGGATGTCTTATTTACGAAAAGTAACCATACTAAAATTAACCGTTATTCCTTGTGAGGTGTAAAATACTATAATTTCTTTTTTACTTTGCAATTTAGTGGTTACTTTTCTTAAATGAGACCTCCCCGATGACATGTATAGCTTTCAAATGCGACCTTCGGAGGAAGCAGCCTTCCAAATGAGACGCAGCTATTATAATTACCACAGTGGTATGTCTACGACAGCGAATTCAACTCATTTAACTGTAGGGGGCTCCAGAGTCCCATAAATACACAGAACTACATACATTTGCTTTGTCGATAGCCTAGTGGGCAAGTGCGCCGACACACAGTGCTGTTGTATATGGGCGTCCCAAGTTCGAATCCCGTCTTCCAGATCTCGCCTCTTCTCTTTGTCCCACTTCACTTCCTGTCTGCTCTCCACTGTCCTATCATAATAAAGGGGAAAAACACCAAAAAAAAAAAAAAAAAAACCCAACAACAAACAAACAAAAAGACCTGCTGACACTTGGACATTTTGTTTAAAAAAAAAACTGCACACACTCCCAAACATTTTTATTATAAACATACATTTTTAAAAATAAACATAACTTCATTATGAGTGTGTGTAATTTATGCTGTAAAGCAAACCGTCAAAGTATCATCAATTTAAATTTGCCACATACTTTGTTTTACTCATATTTTGAAGAAGAATGAAAAACATTAGAGATTGGAAAATCTCCAAGAAACCCATGACAAATTAGGCTTCCAGGTTAACGTCAACCATTTCATAATGCCACATTAATTTCTATTTATTAGTACACTTCTCTTTTTTTCAGTCAGTTTTCTTACATTGTTTAAAACAAGAACAAAACAATCTTGTACCTCCATCTTCAGGTCACACCGGTGATAAAAGCCTTTCTCAGACCTCAGAGGAGAAACCCTCACATCTACCCTCAGCACAAATTTATCATCCAAAAAGGTATTGCTATCTAACAAAAAGTGAGTTCATCGCCGACAATGACCAGAAAATCTATTATATTCTGAAAATCATTTACCTGATTTAGTGTTCCCTGTCAGAAATGACCGTCCACCCATTTGAAAAATGCTTATCGTTGAATCTTGGATTCCGTCTTTCCGTAAACGTGTTTTCTTTCGATTATTACAGGTTTTGTATTTCTTTTTGGAACCAATCATAGCCCTCATTGATCTGAGTTTATGCACCTTAGTTTTTAAGTGAAAAAAGTTTTTTTTTTTTTTTTTGTGGATCATTTTGGCAACGTTCACTCAAACGCTGAGGTGAATACGTTCACTACGACCAATCAGTTCCAGAAGAAATACAAAAACGTGCCAATTGAAAGACTACAGATTGACAAAAAGATTGAATCCAATATTTGGTAACAATAAAGCATATTGGGAAATTTATAAGCAATTTTTGTAGGCCAGTCATTATGGGAAGTTTGTATACCCCGTGTGAGCAAGGCAAGTTTTATTCCAGTGTGCTAACATTAAACTAGCATTTCAAGAACAAAACTTGAGGGTTAAACAAAACAGCTAAATGATGATGCATATGGACTGACAACTTTAAGCCCTCTGAATCACTTTTCAGCAGAATATTTCATTTTTCAAGTGGTATAACAAGACAAGTTGCAGTAAGCAGCAGTTTTTCCAGTGGCAAAAAAAAAATGACTTTGGAGCAATTAGAGTTTACTGATTTTGTAAATCCAGGCTCATTTGGAAGCAATAGCCTTTTGCTTACAGGCAGTCAAGTGTAATCTAGTATATGAATAGAATTTACCGAACAATTAAGTACTTAGTGATTTAGTCACTACTACTTGCGCAACAGAAGGGATTGTTTGCCAAGCCCTGTGACAGTATCAGACGCCTAGTCAATCTTTTTGGCTCTGAAAACAAAGTCTGAATTGTCACAAATTTAATTATGAACAGGTAATATCCTCCATACTAGATATATATGTTTTACAAACAAAGAAAACGAGGTCAAATGTTTGCTAATGTCATTCCAAACATATGGCTGTACATATAAATGTAAGTCTGATTTATTGCTTTTGTCATAAGTACTCACCGAATTCATAATTTGTTTATAGTGTTGTGATTCTAATCTACCAATCTTCCATTAAAGGGCTTAATAGTGGATTAAATAACATAAAAATGTAAACATTGTTTCTTGAATTATTTTGCATTTTCGTTGACGTGTGATGGGTCGATTAATCAAAACCAGTGAAACAAATGGAGTCATTGATCACTCAAGTCAAGTGGTGGTTATTTTGCAATAAATGCATTATATAAATTGATTACGGCAGAGAGATGGTGGTGACGAGGGTGTTTGGGGATCTGAGAGCTGGGAGGGGGTTGGCAGCCGTATGGCTATAAATGCAGCCGCCACTATGGGGAAGAACAGAAAAGACCTGCCGCTTCAGAAGACCCTCCTGCTGGTTCGACAGACTGCACTGACGGCGAAAAAAGAATCCCTTAGCTGAAAAAGATTTTTCTTTTGTATTTTAAGTTCATTAAGAAGTATTTTTACTTGATATAATAGTTTCACATACACATTTTTGTTCCTTATGGAGATTTGGAAACTATCAGCGTTAATGCTCGCCATACTTGCTCTTGCCTGTAGTGTTCAAGGACTGTCTTTTACTCTAAACAGAGACCACTGGATTTCAGATAACTGGGAGGTGAGAAATGTTTTGTTTAATTTGACTTTTCAAGATTGTTTATTATTAATAAATGAATGTGTTTTATCCATTACAAAATTCTAACATTTGTTTTTCCGTCATAAAACTAAAATATACAATGTTGTTTTCTCATTCATCTATTAAAATGGTTTGGTTGTTTAACACAGGATGAACCATTGGAGGAGACACTAGCCAGCCAAGTGGCCAGTCTACTAAAGCGATCAAAATCGCATCAGTTCTATGGACTAATGGGAAAACGTTCTGGTAAGACTTAAGATTTGACTTGGTTGGAACCTATGGTACAAAACACCAACAAGAATTTATATTCTGTTTAGTTTGTTATATCTGTTGCATTGTAGCTACTAATACTTGACTATTAGCCACAAAATAACAGTCTAATTTAAAACAAAAACCTACAAAATTTGTAAGATTTCAAAATTAAGCATAATCATTGTCGAAATATTTAATATTCTGGTGCACTATTTCAGCTGTTCCTGCATCATTAACTTTTTTACAACTTAAATTATTTTAACAATTGTTAATGAAAAAAAAATGCATTTTTGATTTTACTGTATATACATATTATGTTCTTTACTTGTTCTAGAGGTCGTCCAGCCTGTGAAAATGGAACGAAGAAGTGAGTGAATTTACTTATATTAATATAATTAACAGTTTATAATATGCATATTAACACCCAGGGTTTCTGCAGGTTTTATGAAGAAAAATTTAAGACTTAAGTCCTTTTTAAAGAAAAGTTAAGGGAGCACATACTGACACTGTTTGAAAATATAACTTCCATTGTATTTTTCATAACTATTTTGTCTTGTTTTCCGGTGCAAATGTCTAAAGATTCTTAAATCAAAATGGCATAGGACAAATAATTGTTCACGTTTTAAACAAACTCAAGCAATTTTTTTTAGAAAACAAGACTCCATATCTTCATTCTGCATCTTGAGTAAACGTGTCTTGATTTAAGGATGTTTAAGTATTAGAAACAAGACTAAAATATTGAGATATTATTCTTGCAGTTTATACAACATTTAATGCCGTAACTATAAATTTAAACCCTTTCTAAAGCTTTCAATTGTGAATTAAGACCAGCAGAAATCCTGTACATCCCAACAGACTGATTTCTGCAAATGTCTAAATGTCTTGTTTTAAAGATATGCATTAAAGACCAGCACTGTTTCCTTAAAGGGCATAAGGGGGACATGTTTGTAGGACTCATGGGCAAGAGATCTTTAGGAGGTATGTCTTTACACTGCTCTACCTTTATCAGCAGTAAATGTTTTTATAGGTGCTGGTAATTAATTTATCTAAAGAAAATAAACCATGGTCTTGCATAGCACTGCTATACTGCAATAGTTTACAAGCTGATTTTCATATTTTCAGGTGATTTCAGAAAAACAATCCCAGAGAGCAGCACAGCAATGGACAAATCTGGAGAACTGAACAAACAAACAGGTACAACACTAAAAGTAGAACTGTATCTCAACTGTATTTATGCAAAATTGATGAAATGAACCGGCGGTTTATAAATGTGAAATCATGTTGTTCTTCACACAGCAGATGTGCGAGAAGAATGGGACAGACTGCAGTACTACTGACGACATTTTCCAGCGTTCTATTACGGACTTCACTAGTCTCCGTGAATCAACACACAATTATTCTCCACTCTTAACTGGCACCAACATTATAATTCATGAGAACATCATTGGGAGTATTTTTTAAGCAAGTAAATGTCTTGCTTCAGGTATCAAATGTAATGTAATAAAAGTATGTATCAAAAATGAGCTTGTTTTCCCCCCAGTTTTGATTTAAATGAAAACATTTTCACAAATCTTTCAACAAAAAGATCAAAACAAACTTTGAAGAGAATGAAGAATGTGTAATTAATGTAAATCTGAACTTTCTTATATAAGGCCCCATTTTTACTATATTCTACTGATGATAAACTATTTTTTGCTTAAGAAAAAAAAAAATCATCAAAATATTCCTACTTTTAAAATATACACCGGGGCATTGACAATACTTTGGCCAGAGAAAAATATGGAACATGATTTCAAAAAAATAAATAGCACTGTATAAAACAAAAGTCGGGGATTCCAGAGTTACAAAGGGCACATAAAAAGAGACAAAATGGCACTAACAGCTGAAGCCATTGCAAAAGACGTTGTCGATGGAGTCATAAAAAAGATATAACGGCAGTACGAAATGTAACATGTGAGTCTGTTAGGTTCCTTTGGGAGGGGTCCATTTCAAAGAGCTGGGGTCTATAGTCTTGTTGTTGTTGCCCCTTTTGGTCTCTTTGGCCTTCCACTCGTCAATCAGGTCCTGTGCCATTCAGAAACAAAAGTTAATATGAAGTCATACACAAAAAGACAGTAAAACGCAACACTACAATACTGCAATAAATGTTCACTAAATAACAAAAAAACACCCAAATGCACATTACTGCTAACAAAAATATGAACAAAAACACTTTCTATAAAATATAAATCAAGTGATATTACACACGAAATCATGGAATGTCATTTTTTTTTACTTGCAAAAAATGAAAATTTGACTGTTTTAAAGTAAGATTACATACTGTGACGGTAAACCATTTGCAGTTCATTTACATTTACGATCTAATGCTTTTTGACAAGGCAGTCATAAGAATCTAGTTTCACTGGTCAAATTGCATTGTCAGGTTTTTCTGACTGCTTGAATGTGCAGGTTCATGTGCTTGAGGAGTTTTCCTCCAGCATGTAAGTTATATTTTCCTATAATATTACGCTTTTAAAATTGTTTTCCAAAAAAAACTGTAATACTTAAAAGCTAAGAAAACACCACTGAACTTCCATTATTATTCTACAGAACAGGCAAATACATGCAAACAATAATTTAGTCTAAATATTCCTTTTGCAAAATTATTGGTTGAACCAAAAATGTGCAAGTAAAATCTATTTAAAATACAATGATATTTCTGCAACAACAACAATGTAAGTACTATTAAACAAACATATTTTTTACCATTTAAAAATAAAATAAATAATTTTTACTTCTAAAAAATTAGAAAGAAATAATTAAAAGATTAATAAATTATCATCAACATAGTTAAGTTCATGGAAATAACGGGCCTATAATAAAACACTAGTAGGAAAAAAAAAAACAAAAAAACAAAAACGCAGTCATTTGTGCTCTTAAAAAAAAAAAAAAAAAAAAATTCCTGATACCTGTCGCTTCAAGACCAGATGCTTCCCTTTCCAGTACTTGAGCATCTGAAGTGACTGCAGAGTACTGACAATGTCCACAGGATTCACTGCCGTCTCCTGACTGATCTCTGAACAGGACGAACCAAAAAAACAAGGTTAAATTCACAGTGATTTTAGAGGGATGTCACACGTGCCTACAAATTTTCCCTTGTGTGGCAGGTGCAACTCATCTCACCCTTGATGGAGATTTCTTTGCCCTTGAAGTTGTACATGTACCGCAGCAGCACTTCCTTCCAGTAGCTGCGATAACTGATGAGGCCCAAATCTGAGAGAGGGCGCTCAGGAGAACCCACCTTCTCTTCAACCTTTGACAGCAGGTAACCTAGAACCATGCAAAACAAGGACTGTTATGCAGAAGGAACAGCATCAGAGATAACGACATAACTATAACTGTTCGGAAATAACTCCAATATTAATGGGAACAGTTACAGTTTAACATGTAAATGATTATTATATCAAGTACTGATGTCATACGCGACCCTGGACCGCAAAACCAGTCTTAAGGGTTAATTTTCTAAAATTAAGATTTATATATTATTTGAAATAAATAAGCTTTCTGTTGATGTATGGCTTGTTACAATAGGACAAAATTTGGTCGAGATACTATTTGAAAATCTGGAATCTGAGTGTGAAAAAAAATATTGAGAAAAATCACCTTTAAAGTTGTCCAAATGAAGTTTGGATATTAATAATGAATATTACTAATTAAAAATTATATTTTGATATATTTATGGTAGGAAATTTACACAATATCTTCATGGAACATGATCTTTACTTAATGTCCTAATGATTTTTGGCATAAAAGAAAGATTGATAATTTTGACCCATAAAATGTATTGTTGGCTATTGTTACAAATATACCTGTGCTACTTATGAGGTCCAGGGTCACATATATAGAGTCCTATTATGTCAGTGTTGGTAAAAACACAAATGGAATTGCAGAATGCAGTTACAAAAAAAATGGACAAAACAAACATTTCATAGGGCCCTAATACTGTAACTAATTTATAAGTAAATTATTAAATTGTTAAAGTTTTATTGTTTTGATTAATAAAATATAATTAAACAAATAAAATGGATTTTTGTATATTAAAAAAAAAATAAGGAAAAAAATAATAGCGAAAAATAAAAAATTAATAGAGCCCTAAAAATGAGTCTGTTAAACTTTTAGTAAACTCTTGTTACAATGTATCAACTTTAATGATTTCAATTAATTACATATCAGAGCTCGACAATAAGGAGCTCGGGACAGTTGACAAATCTTGGGACAGTTGACAAATCTGTCACTGGCCCGATTGGAGCACTGCTGCGTCGCCACGAAAGTTTATCATTTGCACGTGTTTTGCACCTGCTGGCAAAAACTAAATTTGCGCTCATTCAGTCCGTCTGCCGTTTTTTCCTAAAGTATCGTTTCGTAATAAAATAATAATAATAAAATAATTTTTAAACAAACAAATAATGCTTGAACTTTAGATTTGTTAGGCTAGTAGGTTTTGCTGTGATATCGAAATTGGAACTGAGAATTGTACAAATTAATTGGTATGTCATATAAATTTTGATGTCATATAAGCCTACTTATTAAAATTAAAGATAACGTGGGTCACAAACAACGATAACAGCAACTTTTTTTTTTTTTTTTGTGGCAGGGCCAGTGAAAATTTTGACTGGCAAGTAAAAATTTGAACAAATGGCCCGACCGGGCCAGTAGAAAAGATCCTTAGTGTTGAGCCCTGCATATGCTTTTAGATTACCATCTAGATCTTCATATCACTGAATTGCAAACTCGTATAGCCATAACAGGTACTCACTGAAATCAATCAGCATCTTGCCGTAGCCCTGTCTCATGTACTGTGGCATAGTCAGGATACAAGACACGTTGTAATTCAGGAACGAGTTCTTCTCCTGCACAAAAAGGACAAGCAGTTTAGCCAGTCTGCATGTTACATGACAACTCTTCTGTCTTGACACCAACGGCTAACATTTTTTAAAAATCGTTAATAAAAGCAGCACTATATTCACATTTTGCTGGTTCATGAGACTTTCAGTACTCAATAGGGTGAAGTGCTCTTCAGTCTGGATAGTACCTCCACAAAACACTTAAGCCTGGTTCAGATTTTTTCTTTTAATTCACATAATTAGACCCTTAGATTGGCACTCTGTGCCAGCCGATTCCTCATTCAACAAAAAACAGCATCAAGATCAAAACAGATGTTTTAAATTCAAATCAGTCATTATTTCCGTAGTTTTATGCTCATCAAAATAACATACTGCAGGAACAAAATGAAGCTTGTGAAGCTGAAAATCAGCCAAAAAATTGGCTATTGGGAAGGTGCCATTATATGCAAATGTTATCATTTCACACTAGATCATGTAATTTACAACACATAGCCTCAAGCACCTACTTACTTTTGAGAAATATCCCACAAGGTGACAGCCTGTGTTATCAGCTTCAGTCATGACATAAAACAGGAAAGGCTCCACATCATAGTAAAGTGTTTTATGGTCCAGAAACAGCTTGGCCAGCAAACAAAGGTTCTGGCAATAGATCTGTTGGGGCAGAGATGAATAAAATTCATATGTTTATCAAAGAAACTCATCAACAGCCTAGAACTTCACATAAGAGGGGAAACAGCCCATGCCACAAAAGAAGAAATGAAAATAGAACTCTTTGCATTCACACAATCACAAAAAATGAGTACATTAACAACCAGTGCCCACCTTGTTCTTTTTTCCGTCAACTTCAAACACAGAGATGGCACCTTTCCTGTAGACTTCATCACCAGGAGGATGTTTCCACACACATTTGGCCTGCACAGATCATGACAAATTTAACTTCACCTCCATGTAGATTTACATGGTTAGACATGCAATTATAGCAGAGAAGAGATCGTTTAAAGACGTTTGACTTCATACCATGTGTCTGCGCAGGATGGTCTGACTCTTCATATACTTGAGGCAAAACTCACAGATGTACAAACGCCCCAGACGGGCGTATTCCTCAGGGTAGGGAGAATGGTACCAAGTGTCGAGCTCATAACGGCCAAACAGGATGGTCTTGATCATGTTACTGCCCTCAGTAATCTGACCCTGCAGACGCAGCTTCTCCTGCAAATAACAAAAATCTTAGATATCAAATGTCTACATAAAGCTAATTTTGTTAAAATAACACATTAGAACTAGAATTGAGCAGTAACACCAAAATCTCACTTTAAGTAATTTAAGTAATTAAGTAATTTAAAAACACAGATTTCTCATACATTACATAACCACGCTTTACAGTCCGTAAATGTTGCAGTGATGCTCTGCTATGTCAGAAGTGTGCAAACTGTGAGGCATGGCTGTTCATACCAGATCCTCTGCTGCGCGGGCCTGAGCTTTCCTGAAGAGCTCCAGATCATAATCACTGGTGATGTTCTCCAGCAGTGGTTCACGTGTGGTTCCATGTGTCTGTCTGTGCTCCTGATTCATAAGAACAGAACAAAAAGAACAGGTGTAGATCAATCACAAGTATAAACATTATTAATAGCGCCCATGCATATGTATGTATACGTTCAGTAGAAGACAGTTAACCATTTTTAACAAGAGCTAAATTGGTTTGGCCTACAAAAACATAATCACTACAGGACTCTATACTGTTAAAATATAACACTACCTGGTATGACAGTACCTGTCAAAATATATATATATTTTTACATTTTTAAATAATTTTTTTCTGCTCACCAGGCCTGCATTTATTTGATCCAAAGCACAGACAAAACATTAAAATACCCAAATATATTTATTATTTAAAATGACTGTTTTCTATTTGAATATATTTTAAAATGTAATTTATTCCTGATATCAAAGCTAAATTTTCAGCATCATTACTCCAGTCTTTAGTGTCTCATGATCCTTCAGAAATTTTTCTAATATGCTGATTTGCTGTTCAAGAAACATTTTTTATTATTATTATCAATATTTAAAGCAGTTGAGTACATATTTTTCAGGATTCTTTGCTTAATAGAAAGATCCAAAGATCAGCATTTATCTGAAATGAAAAGCTTTTTAACATTATACACTATTTCATTCATAAGCATGGAGTCAGCATTTTTTTTTGGTAGAGAAATTATACAAATTAATACTTTTATTTAGCAAGGATGCTTTAAATTAAACAAACAAACAAAAAAGATGATAAAGACATTTATAATGTTACAAAAGATTTCTACTTTAGATTAAAGCTGTTCTTCTGAACTTTCTGAAAAAAAAAACTACTCAGCTGTTTTCAACAAAATAATACTACATTTTAATAATAATAATAATAATAATAATAATAATTTAATAATAAAAGTTTTTGAACAGCAAATCAGAATATTAGAATGATTTCTGAAGGATCATGTGACTTGAGATGCTAAAAATTCAGCTTTAAAAAAAAAAAAAAAAAAAAAAAAAAAAAATCACAGGAATAAATTACATTTTGAAATATTCAAATAGATAGAAAACAGTTATTTTAAATTGTAAAAATATTTCAAAATTATACTGTTTTTGCTGTATTTCGGATTAAATAAATGCAGGCTTGGTGAACACATTAAAAAAATCTTACTGTTCAAAAACTTTTGACTGGCAGTGTAGCTTATATTATAACACATATTTTAACACATCAATGAAAGAACACTATTACCATGTACTTTTCTTTTTGGTCTTTTGTCAGGCCAGAATCCCTCCTCTTCCTCATCTCAATGACCTTCTCTTTATATCGAACTTGTCTTGGAGTTGGTGCCTGTGGAAAAGCAATGCAAATTAATATTACATCCCACTTTTACTAAAAGGTACAATGTGTCTCTTCCAGATAAAGCTCTTCATGGATAGCTCATCAGTCATAACCCCACTGTGGTTACCATAGAATTTATGGCTTACTAACAATCACAACTCATCTTAAAAATAGAAGGCACCGCACTTCTGACGTTAGGCTTTCATGCAAGTGTGTCTTTTTAGTACAAAAGCATGCATGCACTTAAGAGGCATTAACACACTTGTGTGATGTTTGTTTAGTGTTGAGCGAACATCTGTTTGGCGAGCACCTGATGTCGAGTAGCATGTCTGTTCTCCTCGTTCTGTCCCTGACTGCGCTCTTCCTCTTGTTTCTCACGCTCGATGGCTTTCACCTAAGCGGAATGACAAGCACAAAAAGATAAACAATGGAGAAAGTGCTAAACAATACAGAAAAGGATAAACCACACACGCCCATGCTAAATAATCACTGCAATTGAGTGGTTGACTAAAATTACATTTTTAACTGCCGAAGCTCATACCATGCAAGAAATATACAAAACAGCAAATAACGCAGACAAGCAAAGTATACTTTGGACTTAAAGCACCTTGCACTCATCTGCTGAGAGGTTATGGTAGAGAGGGCATCCTGATATGGAGAAATGTCTCTCATGTTTCCCTGTTAAATGTCCTGTACAAAACAAATAGAGAAAAGTACACAGATTTTAGCTTTAAATCTGACTATAAACGATCCATTCAAATTTTAAACGGTTTAAAAATCTGTGAACATTGTTTTTTCCCAATTAAGCTCTTGTAAACCATTAGCACTGAATTTTATTATTAAGCAGATGCAAAAGGAAATTAATTTGAAGAGCAATTACCTAGAGAATTGCACCCAGGTGTGGGGCACTTCATATTGAAGTTGTAGCTCTCGTGAAAGCGGCGGCGTTTTGGACGATGAGAGGGATCGCTGCCAGAGTCTTTCTGGTCTTTACTCACGCTCTCGTCGTGGGACGCGTTAGGGCTGGATATGTCAATGTCTGATTCGGATGAGGGGGCGTTTCCTGTGGGTGTCCTGGGGGGAGACTCATCTCTCTCTGCCGCTTGTTTTACATCTGGTGGAGCATCTAGATGAGGAACAGAAAAAACATCTATAAATATGTGTATAAATAAATAAATTTGTTTTATTTAAATAAAAAAATGTATTGAAAAAAAATATATATATAATATTTTTAAATACATTTTTTATTTAAATAAAATATATATATATATATATATATATATATATATATAAAATGTACAGGATACATTCATGTTTATAAATACAGCCTCTAATTTTGTGAATGAATTGCAGGAAATAAAATAGGGATTTTTTTCTGATTAATTAAAGAATAATCAAGATTACAAATTATTTGTTAAGGTGCAGTATAAATGTCTATTCTGCACTATCATAAAGTAAACAATGTGTTTTCTTTTACATATATTACCTTATCACATACGTTTATCCAAAGTGTATCAAAGTGAATGGTCTCTGAATTGTTTCGGACAGCTGGCACTTGAAGAAAACCCAAAATCTACCTACTGACCAACCGCATAAGGTGTTAATATATCAGCTGTGTTTCTCTACCTTGAGAGCTCTGGCTCAGGCGCAGTGATGCTCGGGTCAGACGGGTGTTATTGCGCTGATTTGCTTCACTATGAGAGCTGTCGGTCTTCTCATGATCTCCAGAGTCATCAGAATCAGCAGTCCCGTCTGAACTACTGCCTGCTGTTCTCTGCAAACAGGGTGTAAACAGTTGTATCACCATACAAATGTAAACAAGTCAGACTTAATATAATAATTAAAGATGCCAACAACATAAATATAATCAAAAACACACACACAGACAACATGAAGAGCAAACAGATACATTTCACTGTTGTACATTTGGTGTTTGTGTTTATACATCCCCACCTAAAGCCAAACCGCTAACTAGCTTCACTATAAGCTTAAAACAGTTTCCAAACCACTACGGTGTTTTTCGATTCTAACGTGATAAAATGTTAGCTCCTTACACTGATGATAAACAGTTTTAATATTTTCATAGAAACTAAACTATATTTGTCCAAAAATGTAAATAAACACTGAGCTAGCAGTTAGCCCGCGCTGAGGCGACTGGGCTACTGACCCTTTTCTCGCATTTTCTCTCACCTTTCTCCGCGGCATGTTGTCTTCGATGAATCCAACTTCCTTCCTTTTCACAAATTTGTCAAACGGGTATGTTTATTTTTTGCTAAGTGATATAATACAGCAGCTGTGTGTTCATAAGTTCATGTGTTTCTGTTCTCGCCGATTGTTCACTCTCTCGCGACTCGCGCCACACCGAACCACAGCGGAAGTGACGTGAGGACGAAAAACATGGCGGCGCTGGAGCGCCGAGTAATGCGAGGGCAGTCGTTTTAGAAATATTTTTTAGCTTGTTCTGAGCAATATTCACACAAATGCAAACGATCCTTATTTGGGGATTTTATATACACAAATCTAAGTATTTCAGAGTGAAACTTACGTTTCGTGCACTTCACAATGAGTTTATTATTTTTTTTTATACAAAAAACGCTTATGATTATGTAAAATGATTGTTTTTTTCTTTTACTTTTTTATGCAGCTGACCCTACTGTTCGAATACAGAGACTATATTGCTGTTGTACAAAAACGTACTGAATAATTATGCGAAATGTGTTTTAAATGTTCAAAACGTAATATTTTATGTAAGTAATTTATTTTACTAGCTCGATACTTTTTGCAGAAGTTAAAATGACTGATATTTGCTTTTAAATAAAATATTTGTAAAGATTATTTCACATGTTTACATGCATGTCCTTTTTGTTCTCATTAAATCAGTCCTTTATTTAAATGTTTAAACATTATGACAGACGTTAACTTTGAATGTGCGTTTGAATTTGGTTGTACATTGCAAAACACTGGCATAACGCACACAAACTCTACAGATGGCGCTGCAGGCACATTAAATATTTGCAATGAGGCCATTATCAATGACGTGAAACTGGTTTCAGTTACTTCATCTCTATGGGAAACACCAGAATCCCTTAAGATTACATAACCTCCATGTGAGAAAAAAAACGTGCATGTTTGTGATTTAAATATACCTAAATGTAAAGAAATTAATTACTTAATGTGATGGTTTCAGAGTTTCACCTTTAGATCTGTAAGATTGTCATCTGTAGGACAAAAATCTGTGTATAGTTTATTGAACTGAAATAAGTTTTGAGCTCAACTAAACATTTTGTTGAGGTTTGCATCTGTTTCTCTGGCAGATTCTCACCCCTCCTCCTCAGCCATGAGGTGTGAAAGGGAATATCAGGTTTGGGTGAGGGTAGAAAACACAGTGGTTTTCCTGAATGTTCCACCACCATCTTTAAATGGGAAGAGCTGGGGGGTGAAGTGGTATGTTCCTCTCCAGCAGCTGATACCATCCATCCTAAAAATAGAGTCAGTCACTCAGGCAGCCACAGACATACACTGAGCTCTCTCTAGTCAGTTCTGTCTTCTCTAAAAGTAAAGAAAACCACAGTTTCTATTCACTATTTAACACATTTACACAGGAAACTACAAGAATAACTCTACGAGAAGTCAAAATGCCAAAGATTGTGAGACCAGAGAATTGGTAGGTGTGAACATGAGGGCTTATTTGAAATAGTAGAAGCCGCATGTTGATGTCTTCGAAAGGTGCATGCAATTTTTGCAATGAACTCTGAACTTAGACTAAAATATATGTTTTTTTTTATGTTAGATCAGACAGTGATGCAAAGGTTTGTAACCTAATGAGACACATGGTTATTTCATTCTATCACTAAACTGGTTCTTTCATTTCCTCAGTCAACCAGCCAGAACACTGTGGTACGACCGGAAAAAGTATGTGACTATCAACTTTGTGGTTCAAAACCCAAAAGATGTTCAAGTAGATATCCAGGACACAAAAATTATTTTAAGGTAAGAAAATTATATAATGTAAAATATGTATATATCATCGTTTTATGATTATTTTTGTCAGTAATCAGTTTCATATTAATCTCAAAAGCAAATTTGCATGTCAGGAGAGATCTCAGCGTCGTAAATTATGCAGAAAATTGTGACAGAAGCAAAATATGTACATGTTACTATTCATGTTAATTTCATAGCTCTATACTCACACCAACAATTGGCCATTAACAATTGTTTTATATCCTAAGGAAGTTTGGAATATCTCAGACAAAACTTAAATGAAATATAATTGAGTACTCTATTAAGATATTTCAGATAGGCTTTCAGATTTTTACATTATAAGCAAAGTGATTTTGGGGGAAACAAAACTATCAGCTAAGTAGTGTATTTTGATACAAGTAAGGAAATGTGTAAAAATACATAATTAATAATATTTCCCTATTTTTCAGCTGCAAAGATGTAGATGACAACAATATCTACAATGAGATTGAATTTTATGACAGAGTATATAAATCTGTAAGTATTCTGTTTGTGATTTGACCCCTGAAGCTTGTATGATGTGTGCATATGCATTTTAGATTGCATATTACATATACATGTAAACATACTATTGTGTTTTATTGGAGGTAATCAACATAAGAAATATTAAAGTCTTATTTTGTTGTGATGATACATCCTCTACCCGTAGTAAAAACGTAACAGATTTAAAATGCATTTATTTTATACTATAGTTCAAGTCTATTAACATGATTACTGACATATCGCTTGAGACTTACTGACACGAAAATTGTAATGAAACTTTATTTGTAGTACTACTTGTGCACAATGCACACCTTTTAATATTAAGCCTAAAATATGTTTAAATATCACTATTGATGAGGATTGTACCTAAAGTATACTTGCAATAATTCCACTTTAGCACAATCAGCGCAGTGCATTAAGTACAAAATTAGTTGTTCCAATTTAGCAGACTTTAAATATTCCAGTTTAGTATACTAAAAGTATTATTGCAGGTTTTTTTTTAATTAAGTACATAATATGTAAATGTATTTGTAGTATACTTAGCATGAAATAAATGTATTTTAAATACATTTTAGTATATTTATTTTTCACTAGGATCATGAATGGAGTCAATTGTGTAAATGATGTTAAATGACTAGATGTTCTGTCCATGACATAAATGTCACAGTTTTCTGTGTCTTTCTAAAGCAATTTTGTGGATGATGCTCTTTTAGGATTCAAGGGAGAAAGTCTTGGACCGAACAATTAATGTCTTGATAAGGAAAGTAAAAGAAAATGTGGCATGGCCTCGACTCCAGAAAGATCTTGCAAAGGTATCTATCTATCTATCTATCTATGTATCTATCTATGTATCTATCTATCTATCTGTTTGCCCATCCATCCATCCATCCATCGGTGTGTGTCATTCTATCTATCTTGTCATTTCCCTGACCGTTTTTTTCCTTGTCCTTTCAGCCAGCATGGCTGTTAGTAGACTTTGATAACTGGAGAGACTGGGAACATGAAGAGGAAGAAGGCATGGCAGAATATGAGCAGTATGTTGATGTAAGTCCCTTTAATAGTTTAAAGTGAGTGATGCAACACCTGTTATCATTTCACACACTGACACAGGACGTTGTGGAATGTTGAGATCATGTTAAATGTATAATTTTTCTGTAAAATGCAGATGCTTAATGAAATGAAGAACAAAGGAGAGCCTCCTGCCATGGATGACCTGGACGATCTTGTAAGTCCCTGAAACATTTGCATTTAGTCATTTAGCGGACACTTTTATCCAAAGCAGCTTACAGATGAAACCACAATGATTATGCAGTTATTTTATGTCAGTTCTGAAGTCATCACATGAAACTTTTTTCTTTGCAGAGCGACTAAAGAAGCACCAAGATGAGCTTTAAAAATGCAGTAAAAGCCAGTTGCTCAGATAAATTTGCAATAAACCCTACTGCCATTGACAATGTGAGCTAGACATATGTATGCGTGTGTAATGTGTATGACTTATGGATGTATGTAATATGTAACTGTCTTTTTTAACCTTTGATTTTCTTTGCTTCCTTGTAGAACAAATCATATTTGCTTTGTCAGAAACAAAATTAAACGTTTTTTTTCTATTTATGATTTTGAAAATGCAGCTAAAGAAATTGTTTATGTATTTTCATATGCTCTATATGTATGTTTGTTTTCTACATTAAACAGTTTGAAATCTGTTATACTCATTGTAAGTTGCACGGGTGTATTTGTAGCAATAGCCAGAACTACATTGTATGGGTCAAAATTATTGATTTTTCTTTTATGCCAGAAATCATTAGGATATTAAGTAAAGATCATGTTCCATGAAGATAGTTTGTAAATTCCCTACCGTACATATATCAAAACTTAATTATTGACTAATAATATGCATGGCTAAGAACTTCATTTGGACAACTTTAAAGATGATTTTCTCAATATTTTGATTTTTTTGCACCCTCAGATTCCAGATTTTCAAATAGTTGTATTTTGGCCAAATATTATCCTATCCTAACAAACCATACATCAAAGCTTATTTATTCAACTTCATAAATCTTCATAAAAAAATTGACCCTTATGCATGATTTTGTGGTCCAGGGTCAAATATGTGTTTGTTTAAGTTTCATTCAATGCTTATCCAAAGAAGTAACTGGACCCATATGTCACATTTAAAAATAGTTTAAAATACAAAATTATAAAACGTAACATTTTTTTAACACAATTTTTAAAAATTGAATTTAAAATTTTTATTGAAATTGATTTTGTCATTATCTTGTTCACCCCAACATGATTTTTTTTTTAATTGAAAATGTACGCAACCTCAAGCTATTCAACATTAGAACAGAAAAAATAAATTCTTAACCTCAGACCATCCAAGATGTAAATGAGTTTGTTTGTTCAAAGGAACAGATTTAAAGAAAATTAGCATTACATCACTTGCTCATTAATGGATCCTCTGCAGTGAATGGGTGCTGTCAGAATCAGAGTCCAAACAGCTGATAAAAAATAATCCACAAGTAACCAACATATTTGTTTAGAGCTGTTTTGGACTGTTTTAGCTTGTAAGGGTGCTAGACCTGTTCATATTT
>JAHKKF010492315.1:0-10187 GCA_019740295.1 Labeo calbasu
ATGGAGCTTTACTACTAATCAAAGTACCGGCTTTACTGACTAAGCACGCCTCATAAACGCATTCGATTAATCGTGCAGCCCTAACACCAACGTAATAGTTTTCACTTTGCATTAAAGGGATAGTTCCTCAAAAATTAAAATGAAGTCATCATTTACTCGCCCTTGAGTTGTGCTAAGGCCATATGCCCTTCTTTATGGCCTAATGGTTAGAGAGTCAGACCTGTAACTCGAAGGTTGCGGGTTCGAGTTTTAGGTCAGGCAGGGATTGTTGTGGGGGAGTGAATGATCAGTGCTCTCTTCTACCTTTAATACCATAAATAAGGTGAGACACCTGAGCAAGGCCCATCCCTTCCCTTCTTTTTCAGACTGCAAAATAAGAAATGTCTCATTCGCGCTTGTTCATACAATGACAGTGAATAGCGACCAGCTTTTATAAGACACAAAAGTATCACATAATGGTCTCATGTGACGTGTCATATATTTTAAGTGTTGTGGTGATGTTGTGCCGCTAATGTGTTATTTTACGAAAATCCTGACCATGGACATTGGTTTCTATGCACAGCTGCACGTACATGAAACTTTATTAGCACAGCAGTTTATTCCGACTCAGCCAGAAAACCACACAAGCTGCAAGAAATCAAGATTAATTTAAGCTGCAAGCAGCGTTGAAAGGGCCCTTGCACCCGGACTCACCGCCACCCGGTAGTTTTAGAAAAGCTGCGAATGGTGTGCAATATGCATTTAAAGTGGTAAATATAGAAGGAATATGTCATTTATATGTGCCAAATTTCCTGCTGCCAGATGATGGAACTATGACTATATGAATATTAGCATGTAGATGTCTTCAAGCCAGAACTTTTATCAAACAAATGAAGTTTGGTGCAGATTGTTATGTTTGAGTTAGTGTAAAATATGACAGTAACACTTCAGAATAGGGAACACATATTCACTATTAAGAGTTTTCTCTAATATCATCCCCGTCATACTGGTAAAAGCATCAACAACAGCTGGAAAATAACTTAGAACAGAAAATTAAACACTTTACAGACACTTATCTGTCTAACCTCAGTGAATAAATACAAAGTGAACTGAACAATTTTAAAACAGAACATAACTGTTACGGAGTGAGTTAGACGAGAGGCGAGCGGATCCATGTGCAAGCTTTTATTAAAGGGACGAGACAGATACATGGTCGAACAGGCAGGGTCAAACAACAATGGCAGGCGGGTATAACAAAGGCGATGCACAATAGAAGTCCGTGAAACGAGCGAGGGTCGATCCGTGGCGAATGTAATCCGTAAGGGGCTGAGCGAGGAGAATAAACCAATAACACGAGCGAGAGTCCAGTAGGCAGGCGGCAAACAGTTGAAACGGGGAAGCCAGGCGAGGGAACTAAACACAGGGAACTAGGAAACTAGGGAACACCGGAACAAGGGAAACTAGGAACGTTAACAACGGAAAACACAACAACAATACTCCGTGGCTTGCAAGAGGGAAGTCCGGGGCTTTTATAGCGCTTCTGATTGGCCACAGGTGTATGGCGCAATCAGCGTGGTGAATGATGGGAGATGCAGTCCGGGGTGTAGTGCAATTGTCAGTGTGTGATAATAGGGTGAGAGCGACATCTGGTGGTGAGCGGACCGCAGAACACCGACCAGATTCGTAACAATAACAGTATTATAAACCAAAAAAAATGCAGTTATTATCCAACAACTTAAATACCAACAATATCAATATTGCACTAAAATGGGAAAATGTCTAGCTAACCAGTTAAAGCAGAAAAAAAAAAAAAAATTATCCCACCCATACTCACTGGAACAAATAGAGCAACTCAGAACTCACAAGAAATTAACAATGCATTTTGAACCTTTCATCAAAAAATATACTCTTCTGATCAGAACCCAGACAAAACAGAAACAGATCATTTTCTTCAAGAAGTACAACTGCATTGCAAACATTTTGGAAACAACAGCCAAATGTATTAGACGCGCTTTTTACCCTGGTAGAACTCTATAAAGCCTTAGACAAAACACCAAATAACAAATCACTTGGACCTGATGGACTACCAGCTGAATTCTACAAACACTTCTAGCAAATTTTATCTCAGTTATTTCTCAAAGTAGTCACAGAAATAAAATCCACATCTACAATACTGACACATATGAATATGGTTGTTATGACCCTTATATTAAAACCACAAAAAGACCCAATGCATCCTTGCAGTTATTGCATGCTTTCATTAATAAACACAGATACAAAAATGATCACTAAAGCTCTAGCTACCAGAATAGAAACAGTCATTCCAACACTAATTCATCATGATCAAACAGGTTTTATTAATAACAGCAATGCTTCAGACAATATTCATTGATCATTTAACTTAATTAACCTTGCTCAACAAAAACAAACTAAAACCATAACTGTATCAATTGACGCTAAAAAAACATTTGACAAAGTAAAGTGGACTTTTCTATTCAACACTCTGCAAAGATTTGGCTTTGGAGAGTCATTCATACACTGGATAAAAATATTATATACTTCACCCAGGGCCACTATTAATCACAAATGGAATCACATCAAAAAATTTCACACTTCACTGAGGGACCAGACAGGGATGCACACTCTCTCCTTCTTTATTTGCCATTTTTATAGAGCCACTTACATCAGCGACAAAATAATAATATTAAAGGAATACAAGACTCCAACACACAACATAAGATATGTCTCTATGCAGATGATTTATAATGTTTACAAGACCCCTATGAATCATTAGAAGAAAACTTTAAAATAATAATTTTTTTCTCCAAAATTTTAGATTATACAATATACTGGAATAAATGAACCATAATTCCTCTTTCTGAAAAGGCCTGGGATTCTACAGCCCACAATCCTTCTCTTCCACTCTGTACCGGTAACATCACATATTTGAGTATTAACATCTCCCCCAAGCTGTCAGACTTATTTAATCTTAACTACATGCCCCTTTTTAAAGAAAATTAGAGATGATTTCAAATGCTGGACTAACCTTCCACTCTCAGTTATCGGCCGCATTGCAACAGTTAAAATGAACACTTCACCACAAATCAACTACCCATTCTCAATGCTTCCAACAACACCCAAAGATAAATGGTTAAAATCACTAGACTCATTAACTTTTAATTTTTATTGGAAAAACAAAATGCCTAAAATATCTTTGGCAAAACTGCACACAACAGTCACAAGGCAGCCTCGAAGCTCAATTTTTAATATACTTTTTAGCAAAACCAACTACAATACTAATTTATGGATAGATCTGGAACTAAATTAATGCAATAACACTTCATTAGCAGAACTTGCCTTTTTACCCAACTCAATTAAGAAAACGCACTACTTCAATAACATTACAATTAGGGGTGTAAGAAAATATCGCTACACGTGTGTATCGCGATATTTTGTTTGGCGATACTGTATCGATTCTCAAAAATGGAATATCGATATTTAAAAAAAAAAAAAAAAAATCATACAAGATTCATGACAGTTGCTTCGTTTTGAGCATATATCCTGACCACTAGATTGCAGTCGTCTCATCTCTGAACTTAAACAGTGACAGGAAATACTAGCATAAAGGCACGACACTAATGTTAGCGTTAATGGAGGGTGAAAGAATAGTTCCTGCTCCCGCCTCGGTGTAAAGTATGGCGTCATTTCGGCTTTTGAGGTAACGTTCGCTCCAGGACAGCGAGCAGCGGAACCGCCGTGCGGCCGCCACCCATCTGTGCAGCAGAAGCACCCCATGCAGCCGAGGCGGCGCCCACCCCGCAGTTCTGCGGGGTAGCTGCGTAGCTGCCAGCCACTTTCTTTCGTGGTGGGGCTGTTTTGTGCAGTTGAGGCGGTGCTCGCGTCACGGTTTCGGCGATTCCACGTGGAGCATAATTACAAACTGAAAAACTTGCGAAATTCTCAGAACAAAAAGGTTCTCAGAATGTCCAATATCTGTATTTAACAGATAAAACTTTTGTTTTCTTTAGGAAAAAGCACTTTTTTATTGATATTAGATGTAATTCTTAAGTTCAGATCAAAATGATCTGACATGGTTATAATTATAAACTTACATTGTAAAGCAGGGTCTAAAAATACATATGGTCTGTTTATAAAAGCTTACATTTTATACATTTAATAACTAAAGAATCTTGCAAGCACTTTTTATTTTCCCCCTTTACTCGTACTACACTAAAAGTGATTCAGTAACATTGAATAGTTTGCATATGGTTGTGTGTTCTTAATTACAGCTTTCCTAAAATTATGTCCTACTCATAAAATAAGAAATATCCCAATATATCGCCTTGTTTACAGTATCGCAATGTATCGCAACATATCGTATCGCAACCCCGTATCGTGATACGTATCGTATCACCAGATTCTTGGCAATACACAGCCCTAATTACAATCACCTCGACTCTGACAGCTTGGTGGAAAGTGAATAAAATTATTAATTCACCACTAACACCATGTAACCACACCCCAATCTGGCACAACCCTGATTTCCAACTAAGCAATAAACCTATTCATTTTCTGTCAAGCTGACAAAAAGGGATTACTCACCTCCATAATTTATTTCAAGAAAATAAATTGATATCGTTACATTACATTGATACATTAGTCCAGAGGTATGGTCTTGGGGGAGAACAGTTCCTTCAATATCAACAAATTTAGTCCATAATTAAATCAAATATTAATATAATCAATAATCCACTTCTCATTTAATGAAAGAGATTATAAAAATCACCAGTTCCAAAAAACGAATCTCTAAACACTACAAACTTATTTGTACATATTTATATATAAAATATTTACTTATATTAAATAATTATGTTTCAGTAGTAACACCAATGATTAAATGGGAAAAAGATTTAGCCTTCTCCCCCAACCCTGACCTCTGAAAGGAAACTGTAACAATACATTCTCTATGACCACTAATATATGATATACTTCAAACGAAATCGAAGAATTAACTGATATGATATGATTTCGAACAAAATCAGGTCGAAACAAAGTTCGTTTTGAGTTTGTTTCGGCAGTTTGAAACAGCTCACCAAAACGGACTTTCTGGCAGAGTTCGTTTTGACTCCTAAACACCTTTGAGTCATTGGTCGTGGACATTACGCAATCAGTGGGTGTATTTTGGAGCTCCACCATCTTTGACGGGAGATTTTTTTCCGGTTTTATTACTCATTCCACAGAGGTCAGATGGGAGAAAAGCATCCAAAACAACAACAACACCAAGTTACTAGCAATTTGAATACAATGGAGTGTCAAATAGCTGAGCTTGTACAAATGTATCCGCACCTGTATGATCGCTCGCAGAGAGACTTTAAAGATTCAGAGAAGAAATTTAAATCCAAGAAAGAAATTGCAATGAAGCACGAGTTATGCAAAGCAATGTGGAGAAACATTGGAGACAAGTTTTCCAAAACCATGAAAGGAAAGAGTGGAGATAAGGTGGCGAGTACCAAACAAATTTGTTTCAAATAAATGTTTTTGCATCATGCTACTGCTGCTGCTGTTGTTTTTTCAGTGAATTTAAAAGGTATACAATAAATGAAATGCCAAAATAACATACAATAAAAAAACTCTGTTTTGATCAAAAATAAATCATGATGCCACATAAAATATAGAAAGGTGTAATAATTTACCCAGTTTAATAAAATAAATGAACAATAATAAAATAAAGTAACATGATACTTTGACTCGAACTGCTGCTAATCATTATTTTTTTGTCCAAAATATTCTGGCCACTGGTACCCGTCTCACACAGACACATTTCATCATTGCATCATTGTTGTGTTTAGGGCATACCGCGAGCCGCACAACACATATTTACATTAACCTACACCCTGCCTCCAGGGTGTCAGAATGTTCGAATACAGTAAACCACTGCTCTGCCTTTTCAAACTTCTTTTTGCCCCCTAATGAATGCATAGAGACATAGGCTCCTGAAATAATTAGGTCTTCACTTTAAGCTTTCATTTAGTGATGAGTGAGTTTTTGCTAGAAAAAGTGCAGGAGAAACACCAAGAAAATGTTTATGAAAGCTATGAAAAGAGTGACACCTTATCTCACAGAGTAAGATGCAGCCTGCAGAAGTGACATGCATGGTTATCCATATCAGAACTACCCACTGTAGCCAAAGCACAATGAACTCATTTAACCTTTTCCAAGGCCCATATTTACAAAAAATTTAAACAGAAGACGCTACCCTCTCCTCATTACCTGAGTTGTTGGTCATTTTTTTCAACATGACAATGATGATATGCATCCTTCTGACGTGAAAATCCTCCGGGAGTTAAACAGGACAGATGTGACAATTTGTCATGAGCTTGTACACTTAGTGCCAAGGAGGGTCAGAATAGTGTACTTAAATATCTGGAGGACATACTAAGTACTAGAATATTATATGTACTCATTTATGCTGTGCACTGTATCAGCATAAATAAGTTATTACCAGAATTAAGTCGGAGTATGATTTAGTAGGCTATATAACACTTTTAATTGTGAGGAAATTACTTGTCTTTAAAAGTTTTGGTTCAATATACTTGCCTGTTAATCAAAAATTGCCCTAAACCTATACTTTTTTTTTTAGCAACTTTCAGGAAGGTGTTATTTATAAATATATACATACTGATATATCATCATTAACTGAACTGATATATTATTATTACTATTATTATTACATTTTGCAGGCAAGATAATCTTTACACTCTGTAATTTATTAATCTTAATATTAAGTTTAAAATGTACTAACATATTATTCATGTAAAATTTAAAGTTGTATCTGTTAACATTAGTTAATGTACTGTGAACCAACATGAACATTTAACAACTAACATTAACAAAATCAGTAATTGCTGTAAAAATATATTGTTCATTGTTAGTTCATGCATCTAATGTTAACAAATAAGACCTTACTGTACAGTGTTACCAAAACATTTAATGATTTATAATCATTATAAAAATGATTTTAATGATCTATAAGAATTTGTGAAATAATTACATATAACTATACTACCAGTATAGTACATGCTAACTTATTCTATGTATTTGTTTGTCAATCTAACTAATGCAAACAGAGCAGAAAGAGGAACAGGCTTAAAATAGTTCTTATCCTGAGTGAGAGGATAGGATATATAAAACTTTTTAAGATTAAAAAAAAAGTTTGAAATGCTCTGTAAGCATAAAAAGTATACTGACAGTACAGTACATATCAACTGATGCATTTAATTGTCATTCTAAGGAATGAAGACTGAGCTAAGCAAGATTAGGCTTAAAAGATGTCTTACTAGACCTCTTACTTCAACAAATCACCATGGCAACACTGTTCAAGATATCCAAATTCCTTTTTAATTTAGCATCTTCAGTATCTTGGCATCATGTTTACAAAGTATAGTGTGAATTGCATGATTCTCCTAAAAGGAGTATGCATTAATTCACAGCCTTATTTTTTGCAAAAATCCACATTGAAAGCAAAATAGCTGACTTCCTGTTGGCCACAGGTAATGATTGTAAATTATAAAGTTGTCCTGCTTGATGAGATTAATATATGTACCAAGTTTGAAGTCTGTCGCTTGAAGTTTGAGTTTGACGTCTGTAAAAAGTCTTTAAAAGTTATTAGACACTTCCTGTTTCTCATTTCTCACCATAACTTTGTCACCTCGCCATGGGCAAACCATTCGAGACATCAAAAATCTAGGGGTGCTCCTATTGATCGGCTACCGATCGGCTAATAATTGCTTTGGAAAACTTGATCGGCAGTCACTATAAAAGCCGATCTCAAAAATGATGTCAAGCTGATGAGAAATGATGCCTGCCATGAGAGGTTTGGCATGACAAGCAGCAGCACCACTGTCTCAATCTCTGTCTGGCTTGGGTAAAATAATTATAATGCTGAAGGTGAGGTACAATTCATATTTCTTAACTGACAAAATTACAAAGTAGTTTGAAAACTTTCTGAGATGTAATTACAGAAACAGCGTGAGTGAACTCTGTTTTTCCCTCTCAAAATGCACAAATGGATTCAAATCGCTATATCGCATCTGCACTGTAAGTAAGCTGCATGCGAGCTGTCACTTGCACTATCGAGAGAGTGATGCATCATCACTGAAGTTTATAATTTGCATTTCTTTTTAAGTCATGCCAGTTTTCAGCACTCGTGCACCCTCCTAGAGAAGGTGCGCTCATGCACACTCAAAGCGCAAAAACATATAACAATCACCACGTGCCTGCGCTGTTGTACATGGACCGTCTGTCTGGTCACAAACTGAAATACAAAAATAAATAAATGAATAAACAAATGAATGTAGAAATAAATAAATAAATAAATAAATAAATGCAAATATGCATAAATAAATAAATTAATAATTCTGTCAAAAATCTCATTTTTAATTGTGCTATTTTTGCACCCTTTGTGTTATACTACATTTATTTCAACATTTATTTATGTATTTCCACATTTATTTATTTTTACATTTATTTATGCATTTCTACATTTATTTATTTCTGTATTCCTGTGTCTGTATGTTAATAAGGTACGCAGTCCTAACCTCTCTCAATGCAGGATTGGTTAAAAGGGATCGCTATCGTTACAGCTGTACTACTGTGAACACTGCTAGTTGCGTTTAATAGCAAATGATATAGATCATGCACCAAGCGACTACCTACTGTTTCGTTTGGAACGTGTAGTCGATGATTTAGTTCAGCTAAGTGCTGATATGGATTAAGACCTTGATCTAGCTGTGTTTTGGCCGGTGTTACGGTTTAACTGGTGGCCGTAATTTTGGTATTTTTGTAAAGATTACAAATTATTGGTATGATTGATTTATTTATACTTGTCATTTTTGGTCCTCCATATCAGAGTACTTTCTTCACTGAGTTAAATATCTTTGGACTGGAACTGCAGTTGTCATGACAGTCAGAATGACAGCTGACAGATGTAAATTTTTGTATTTTGTGTCGAGTTTTTATTAATCGGCTTACGAAGATCAGTTCTTTCTGAGTTTCACACAGAATAATAGTCATTTGCTCTGCTGCAGCAGTTGTAGTTTTTTTGCAACCACATTTCTTCTTTTCTCATCAAACAACCACACTAACGAATGGTTCGACACAACCCAAACCAGGGCAGAGCCTAGACAAGACTCTTTCCTGTGTGCTGTTCTCAAAGTGCCAGGGAGTCCGCAAAATAATTTGCTATAGCCTACCGTATTTTCTGGACTGTAAGTCACGTTTTTATCATGAAACATGCTGTGATTTATTGCAAAGTAACTATAATGACATTTCAGTTTACTTAACTTATACTTAGAAAAAGTCTAAATATATATTGCCATATTGTACTCAGAGAATCCATGTTTTCATTGTTATATGGTAGGGGGTGCTATTACACATCTTCTGTACAGAATTTCCAAAACACATGCGAAAAAGAAACCAAACAACAGATGCTTCCACATGTTTGTAACACGATCATCAGTCTTAAAACAGTATCAAAACTGCGATGTTATGGAATAAAATGTGACCCATGAAGAGGTAATAATGACTGTCTATGTTTTGATTAGTACTCTAAATTCAGCTTTGTGTTCAAAATGTTATTTATTTCTTTTTTACTATTATTTATGAAACTTACCCACATTCAAGTGTTTATAAAAAAGAATGCATGAAGCTAGAATAAAATGCTTTTGTTTACAAGCAGATACCCTGTTCTTTCTTTTGATGTTTAGTATGTTCAGATATTCATATAAAAATATACAAATTAATACCTAAAACGGACATAGTAGTATACTTAAAGTATGATGTAAAGTTCACTTAAAGGGGTCATCGGATGCCCATTTTCCACAAGTTGATATGATTCTTTAGGGTCTTAATGAAAAGTCTCTAATATACTTTGATGAGCTCTGCAAAAATCAAATCATTCTAACGGGTTGTTCCTTTAAATGCAAATGTAATCAACTACATCTTCAGCAGCTCAGATGTCGGGAGGGAAAATGACGACCACTATGTTCATTATTACATCCAGCAACACAACACCTCAATCACTCAATCTGAGATATTCTTGTCTAACTTACTTCCCTGCTTCGGCATCGAAACAAGGAAAGTTACTGGACTGTGACAGCTGGTCTGAGGTAAAACGCTCATGTCAATCAACTATCGTGGGAGCGGCCTCT
>JAHKKF010492321.1:0-18416 GCA_019740295.1 Labeo calbasu
AGAGGGACCCAGCTGAAGTCCTGTGATCTTTGGGGAATGGAAAGACGAGGCCGAGAAGAGAAGGGACTTAGAGAAGTCCTAACGAGTTCTAGCTCATCCTCCTCATCCTCTTAGGTTCTAAAAGAACTCATGTGAGATGAGTGAAGAAAACTAAAAAAAAGGCTGAAGAGAGAAATGTCTGTTCGAGGACATTTCCATGAAGATGAATTCCAGGGTTGAGTGAAAATGTCTGGCTCTTTGTGGTCGAGAGCCACAGCTCTGTATGTTGGGGCCTGTCGGGCCCACCAGGCACGCCCTGTGCCGGCTCAGGCTTCCTATGGGTTCCTCCACACGGGCAGCACTTGGGGGATTTTGCAGAAGAGAGTAGGGGAAGAAGAGAGAGGGCCTTTAAGGTCTCTGGGGGCTAAGAACCAATGGTAACTTTCACCTTTGGAGGGAAAGTTTACGACTCTTTGTCTGTGAGCATGGTATTTTGCATATGTAATTTGATTGGCTGTTGAGGCGAAACTACTAAGGATTTTTAAAACACTAATATGTTGCAAAGGTATCAACATATAATATACACCATCATTTAGATCATCAAAATACAAATTCATAGAGACCAAACATGGCATAGGTAAGTTATACTACTAGTTATCTATCACAACAAATGCATATAACAGAATACAATGAAAACACAAAAATTACAAGGCAGTAATAGTAAAACTATACACAATGACCTGGGGCTATGTGTGATAGGAAGGTCAAGGATAGGTTTGTCTGTGAATGAATAGGAAAGAGACCATTTCTATAGGCATTGTGTCTTCCTATAGGCAAATGTAGTGTGCTCTGTTTGCATTCCTTGAAGCAATAAAACCCATGTTATCAGATGGTCGCCCTGGCAACTGAGCCCTTTTGGGGTGTTAGTTGCTTTGGGGGGGGTTGTCTCCAGAACTCCAGCATATAGCTGGCTTGTTGGTTTTAAAGACTATTTGTTAAATGTAACAAATAACTGTATGTCTGATTGGTCCAGATACTACATTTACAACTTTATAAACCGTAATCTCTATCTTTTGCTAACTACTGTATGTGCTTTCACGAGAGTGGCGTTCCAGCGGGTGATGTAGGACGTAGACGAACTTGCTGATTAATGCGGAAATGATGAACATGGAAGTGCAAAGGAGAGAGCAAAACAAAACATTGGTCATGAATTAGAAGAACAAAGTGAGGATTTGTAAAGAAAAATATCAGAGGATTTTGATATATAAGCAAGAGGAGACTGGTTTTCCTTTGCTGTTAACAAAACGTGGTTCTCGCAAGATTAGCATATTCTGCACCGGAGGTTACCCTATGCCTACGTTATACATCCTTACGTCATCCACTGGAACGCCACTCTTTTGTGAATGCAAAATCTGAACCACTGCCATTATAAAGCTTGAAAGAGCCAGGACATTTTTTAAAGGAGTCTTTAGATGCCCATTTTCCACAAGTTGATATAATTCTTTAGGGTCCTAATCAAAAGTCAATAACATACTTTGGTTAAAATTTCTCAACAGTAGTATAAAAAAAAACACCCTTTTACACTGTAAAAAACTATTTGTTGAGTCAACTTGAAATAATTTACTTGGCTGCCTTAAAATTTTAAATTCAGCCAACTTAAAAAAAGTTTATTCAACTTAAAATTTTAAGGCAGCTGGGTAACAAGCCCAGCTTTTAAGTTTAACAAACCAATTTTTTGTTTAGTCAACTCAAATATCTAAGTTGTCACATAGTACAACTTAACATTTCAAGTTGACTAAACCTTTTTGAGTTGACCGAAATTAAAATTTTAAGGCAGCAGGGTAACAAATTATTTTAAGTTGACTTAACTTTTTTGTTGTTGTTGTTGTTGTCTTTTTACAGTGTACCTTCTCAAAGTCAGCTCTGTTCACAGCAACCTGTTTTGTTGCACCGCCGCTGTCTTCTTTGGGGTGATGAGCAGTAATGTTTACTTTAGTCGCATTTAGTATGAAACTTGCTAACTAGCACATTATTGGAAAAGGGGATTTGCAAAGATGCGTAAAACCCTTATACTCACTTCTTCTGTAAGTGAAGCTGCATCACGAATGATTTGCATGAACGCATTTAGGCAGATCGGGGATCAGCGCATTTCCTTAAAAGCTGAAAGTAACGTTAATCCTCTGTCTTCAGCTGCTCAGATGCCGGGAGTAAATAACGACTGCTATGTTCATTATTACATCCAACAACAGACCACCTCAATTGCTTAGGAGACATTCTTGTCTACGTCCCTGCTCCGGCATCTACACAATGGCTGACTGCTTACAGCTCACTCAGGGCGGGACTAAGGTAAAACAGCCGTGTCAATCAACTATCGTGGGAGCGGCCTTGGTCTGTGTGACGTCACATAAACAAGAAGCTGAGAATGGCTTGATTTGAAAAAGGGGATTTTATTTCAAGAAACATAATTTCTTATGAACTGAAGTCTGAAAGACATGAACATCTTGGATGACAAGGGGGTGAGTAAATTATCTGTGAATTTTTGTTTTGGAAGTGGACTCCTCGTTTAATATAACTCCAATTGTATTGATCTGAAAGCAGGAAGTCATATACACTTAGGATGGCTTGAGGGTGAGTAAATCATGGGGTAATTTGCATTTTTAGGTGAACTATCCCTTTAAATAGAAAAATATAAATAATTTGTACTATGTTCGGAAATCATTCAAATTGCTTGAGATGTCTTTATGAAGCCTTATTCTGAGAGCTGCACTTGAGTGATTTTAGGAAGATAAACCCGCTGAGATAATACAGCATCAGCATCTCTACTGATTCCCTGGTTACCCTCAATCTATGGGAGGTGTGTTTAGAGAGACGAAGCACCAGGATATAGTCTAGGGAATACAGGATCGAGATGTTATTCTTTGGGTAACACTGCAATAGAGACATTTCAGCGAAACCAGGGGACCATGTAAGACAAATCCCAGAAGCAAGAGTTTTAAGGAAACTAGAGAACTAGAGGCGTTTGAAGAAGAAAAAAGAAGAAACAAAACAGAAATGTGCTTTAGTGCTGATAAAGCAGGATTTTCATAATGAGCTCCGTGAAACTTTTAAATATTTACTCCTTTTGGGGTGTGATTGATGTGGATTTTAACAGAAGGGAAATCAAAGGAAATGCGTATGTCAATACTTCCGCTGCTCGTGGGAGAATTGAATGTCAGTCTTATGAGAATATTTCTGTATGGAATGGAATTAGATTGAAACTCATTATCTCATGAGCACAAATCTCTCTCCTCTGATTCTTTCTAATGGCTGACAGTTACATTTCACAGTGAGCCTGCCAGATACACTATCTCACTTCTAATACAGTCTGTCTCTCAGCCGGTTCTCCCATCAGTGACTTCTCCTACCTGCCCTGAAGAGATTACTAATGACAGCAGCAAAAAAAAACACACAGCTTCTCTCTTTCCTCCAAACGTCCTTGCTGTGCATATGCTCAATTAGAGAGTATATTTTTAATGGCATGCCAGGGATTTGCATCGCATGTGCATTTGTATCTCTTCGGCTCCGTCAACGTCATCCATCTGAATCCGGGCTTCTCAATAGATTCGCTTTTTTATATTCATTAGGGAAGGCGGTGGACGACAGGTGAATTTAAATAGACAGTTTCGGTGTAGGAGTCTCTGATACGACATGATGAAAAGTCTGATTAAACATCTCATATCTGCACGTCGTGTCTGACTGAGCGCGTTTGGGTCAAGAGGGCGCAGTTTAATAATTTAACACGTTTTAATATCTCGTCTGGGAGAAATGTGGCTCGTGGTTTTTCAGCACCACATTTTCGCTCCGTCTGCTGAACTCGGTGACAGATGATAAATAGTCATTTATCCTGAAGTCGCTTTGGTTTATTCTGTACTTTCTGCGGCATAAAAATGCAGTGTTCATGAACTCGGGACCTCTGTCACGCAGCATTATAAACGACATAAAGCAGTTCTGAGAAGCGCTCACGCCGCGTGACGTGAGAGACAAGAATCCTGTAGCTGTGCGAAAGCGCGGTGCAGTGTGCAGGTGTTGTCGGCAGTAAGTGAGTTAACCGGATATGTGTGGGCACCGAGGAGCTGAAGGTGAGCTGAAAAGCATGATGTTCTTTTTTATGAGCTCCAGGCATCTGGCACCTGCTCTGATCTCTCAATGGAGGGATAGATGCCCTGTGGGCCTCACACACACTTCCACACACTCATCCGACCACATTGCACATCTCACTGACAAGTGGTGTCTGAGAACGGATGAGAGGGGCTTGATGTAAAGAGAGAGGAAGATGGAAGAGGCTTGGGGGGAATGGGGACTTGAGGAGTAGTGATGCGCCAAGGGCAAGTATGTGATGGATGATGGATGGGATGAGTTTTTGGAGTGATTGTCAATGGCCATTTTAGCCGGTGCTGGCCGCAGATAATCCTCAGCACCACGGACAGCGGCAGCCTCCATTCAGCACCGCTGCTGAGCGGACAGCTCCCGCCTATACATGTGAGGAACGCTACTGTAGACCATCAGCTCTAATTGGTTGCGGCTCCATCGAGAGGAGATAGCAAGTGTGAGCACATGCTGTACGTTAATAAGCATTGCACTTTGTCCTTTGCTGGTGTCCCCACAGGCAACGAATAAGAATGTGGTTGAGCAGAAGAAATAGAGCGCAGTGAATCCTACACAATCGGGTCAATGACAAATATGAGTGGCCGTGATAAAGAAAATATCATAGAAATTAGCTTTTTGTATTCATTTTGGTTTTGTATGGTTTTGAAAAATATTTTTGAGATAGGGAAAAACTTATGTGTTTTAACCATTATAAAGCCATTATATAATGGTTAGAAAAAATTATAATAATGTTTTTTTTTTTTCACTTTATTTGTGTGTTAATAAAAATATTTTTAATGTAATGTAAAAAATATTTGATTCTCCACATGACATTTTACAACCTCAACTAACTTTGTCATAAAAAGTGAAATTATCTGATACTCTAATAGACTTATCGACCGTAACTGCAAAGGTCCTCTCTATGATATTATTCTGTAGGAAATTTCAAAGAAATAAAAAAAAAGTTTGGGCTCTTTAAAGAATTAACAAGCAAGCATGCATTAAATTAAACAGTGGTGACAGTGAAGACATTTATAATGTTACAAAATATTTCTATTTGAAATAAATGCTGTTTTGAGCTTTCTGTTTATCCTGAAAAAAATATTATGGTTTACACAAAACATTAAGCTGTGTTTAATAGTTGCAAACTGTTTTCAACATTGATAATATTAAGAAATGTTGAGCATTAGAAATTTGAGCATTAAAATGATTTCTGAAGAATGATGTGACACTAAAGACTAGAGTAAAGTCAGCTTTGCCTCACAGAAATAAATTACATTTTAAAACATATTCAAATAAAACCAGTTATTTTAAATTGTAATAATATTTCACAATAGTACTATTTTTACTGTATTTTTGATTGAAGAATGGAGTAATGGCTGCTGAAATTTCAGCTTTGCATCACAGGAATAAATTACATTTTAAAATATATTCAAATAGAAACCAGTTATTTTAAATTCTAGTAATATTTCACAATTTATTATTATTTTTACTGTATTTTTGATTAAAGAATGAAGTAATAACTGCTGAAAATTCAGCTTTGCCATGACAGGAATAAATTATTAATGTTATATTAAGATTAGGGCTGTCAAACAATTAATCGCATACAAAATAAAAGTTTGAGTTTGCCTAATATATGTGTGTGTAATTATTATGTATATATAAATACACACACATTGATGTGTATATTTACGAGAAATATGTTATGTACAAGATATTTTTATTTATATATATATATAATATATAAATTATATAAAAATTATAATAAATACATAAACTTGTTAATATTTCTTAAATATATACATGAATGTATTTGTATTTATGTATACATAATTACAAACAGTACACACAGACATATTAGGCAAACTCAAGCTTTCATTTTTTGATCATAAAAATAAGACTAATTAAAAAAAAAAAATCCTAGACTCCAAACATTTGTTCTGTAGTGTATATACATTAAAAAAGTAATGTTAATTCAGAAATTAGAACATGTTCATCAAAGTAGAGGTGTGTTCAAGTAATTTTATGAATAAATTAATAGATCCTGAAAAAAAGACTCTACGTCATTGACTCAATCACAGGGTAAAGCGGTAGTATCGAACATCTGCTCCATCTCTTGTCCAATCATGCCTTAGAGTCAAAATCTCTCATCCTGTCCTGTTACAAAAAGAGTTTTCCAGCTCATATCACGTCACACCACATTGCTTCATCCTTGCGATCGAGTCTCTCGATTGCTGTCATTTTTGACTCAGATAATGTGCTTTAATGGACGGTCCACAATGGATGCCCTTCTTTTAAAGCATTTAAATGTGCAGAGCACTTATTTGGGAATTAATGGACCTAGGTGCTCCATTTCCAGCTGAAAGACAGAAGCAGGCAGATGGAATAGAATATGACTGTAGAGGTTCAGTCCAGAATGCTGATGAACATCTCCAGAGAGAGCATCTGCTTCAGCTTCTGGCCTTCGCTCCACACTAATGAACCTTAAATCTGATGCCCCATCAGGCATATTCTCGTGGAATATCACCTTTCGTAGAAGGCATACTGTATGTTTATGAATAATTCTCTGTATATGTTATTGAGGTGCAGACTAACAGTGAGTAGATGAGGACTTTTCTCATGTCACATTGAGGAGAGCTTTCAGAACGATGTTTGTTCCGCCATGTGGTGTCCTTTGAAGTCGACTCACAGCTTTGCCCTCTCGCTCGGACTCGCATCTAAATGGGTTTTGAGAGGCCTGTGAAAGTGAAAGTCACAAAGTGATTTGAGCGTGTAAGAGGTCTAAGTGACATTTTAAGATCACATGGAGTGGACAGGGACACTCTGACACTATTTGGCATAGATGTTTTGATTCATAAGATTGGAAGTGATGCTTTCACTGAGATTGAAATGCAGTCTCTCGAGTCTTTGTTATTCATGTTAAGGGATTTTTTAAACCTCTGCATGAAAGTGCATTTAAGATGTTCAATAATATTAGAATGCGCTCGGGAAAATGATTGTGTGCTGAAGTAAAAACAGCAGACAAGATTTGGTACTTTCTACAGTGAATATGTTTGTTCAAGTGTGAACTTGAAAATATTTAACTTACTCTACATTTGTACGCAAATCAAGTCTGTTGAAAAGAAAGCTTTAACTTTTTTATGTTTTATTTGCATTGTTATTGTTGATGCTTTTGTCAAGTTTAGTGGTTTGTTTTGTGAAGCATTGAGCTCATCTACTCAAAATGATTCATTCATGCTGAAAGTGTCTGGGTGGGTGTCTTATTTCTTAAACCTACACTACCGTTTAAAAGTTTGGGGTTGGTAAGAATTTTTTAAAGAAGGCTCTTATGCAAGTATTTGATGAAAACCTTTATTCTGTGGAGAATAGTGATTAAAATTAGAGATCAGTAACCACTGTGGCATGAAGTAAGATTACAACTAAAATTTCGGAGTGTTACAGGTGTCAGAAATTAGTATCAGCCACAGGATATCACTAATTTCTCACTGCAGTGGTGTGATCTTGGTCCACTCTTCTTTCACACTCTTCAATAGTTTTGTAACTGTAGTGAGTTTCTTAGCCATAACTTTGTTATAAATTAAGAATTTTCCAGAGATTTAGATCAGGTCTCTGAAACAGCCATTTTATTATTTTAGTGCTCTTTGCTTCATGGAACTCCAGTTTTGCAGTGTGACAGGGGCATTGTCTCGCATGAAAACCGCAGCCTGATTGGGAAATGCATGCAGGGAAGGAAAATGCTTGCTAAAGGAGGTTCTGATAAACATTTGCATTCACTATGCCATGTAGCTGTATAAGAGGCCCAACTCCTGCTGCACAAAACATCCCCCGAACCATGACACTTCCTTCTCTAATTTCACCGACTTATTTACGCACTTGGGCTTCAGTCTTTCCTCAGTTTGACGCTGAACAAAATGTTTCCCATCAGACCCAAATAAATTAAACTTGCTCCCATCACTAAGGTTTCTGCTGATGAGAGGCTTGGTCACTGCTGAGTGCACTTTCAGTCTGCCTTCTCTTAAACATTCCGAGAGAGATTTCCTTACCCTGTTCAGCACTGAATTGGCGAGCAATTCCAGCTGCAGTGCTGAACCGATTTTCTTTTGAGAGTCTCTGCGTTATCCTGTCGTCTTGTGCATTTGTCTTTCGTGGACAACCAGCCTTTTTGGGGGACCTGAATGAATTAATGTCATTGTAAATCTGCAATATTTAAGAAATCACAGAATTGAATAACCAACTTCTTTTGCACTGGCCTTTATGTGGACAACCTCCTGTCGCAGGGTTTGAGTCACCTTAGAGCGGCCCACCATCTTGTAGTCTTAATTAGAGGAACACTACTGGTTAAATAGGGTTTGTCATATAATTAAGGAAATTAGCAACAATAACTTGGAGGTAGCTGTAAGTGGTCTCTATTTTTAATCAGAGTTCTTTTTCTTTTTTTTTTCTTTTACTGTGTTATGAAATATGCTTAAAAACTTTCTACTCCTGTTATAAGGATAACTTTAATTTAGGAAATTGCAGGTTGTTTTCTAATTTTGATCTCCACTGTATATTTAAAAGGTATTTAAGGTAGTCATTACTTGTGTTACATGATCCTTCAGAAATCATTCTGATATGCTGATTTGCTGCTCAAGAAACATTGCTTATGATTGTTAGTGTTGAAAGCTGTGCTGCGTTTTTTTTTTTAACTATTGGAAATTGTGATTTTTCACTGTCACTTATAATTAATTAAATGCATCTGTGCTAAATAAAAGTATTAATTTCTTTTTAAAAAAAATCATACTGACCTTTTACATTTTTTACAAATTAGCAGATTAAAGTGAAATCTATAAATCATTCCAAATCATTTTATTACATTTTAATATTTTCAAATTACCATTGAAATATGCTCAAACGAATTGTGTAAAAAAAAAACATTTTTACTTGAATTTTACTTGTCATTTATTCAGTTTATGACTGAGGTACTTGCATTGCTTTAAATTCAGTGGTGAGTGTTGTATCAACAGCTTTACCTTTTCAACAGCAAGCTCTTGGATACCTGATTAATTCAGATACATCTCTTTCTGTGGCAGCAGCAAAACGACATTCTAAGTGAAAATGTCAAGGTCACTGACTGTGCTGCAGAATAAAGCTTCAGTCCGTTTTTTTCACCAGACTTATTGAAATGGTCGAGTTCTTTGCTTGGTGTCTGAGGCTTTCATTCCTGACACAAAGCACCTAGCTAGAGCAGACGGGGACACTTATTTCTCACATCGGCGAGGTTTTCTAATAACATGAGCGTGTAATGCCTGAATCCGTCTCAGTGTTTGTTCATGTTCAAGGTTCACTTTGGTGGACATGGCACAAATTACATCAGGGTGTTTGCATCTCATCACTGATCGAACTTGAACGATCCCTGGTTTTCCTAGTCTAAAACAGATGTATTGGTGTGATTGTGTCTTGTGGAATGAGGGGCGAAGGACATTGCGTGTATCAGCAGGGAAAGAGCAGAGGCACGCGGTGATGGACAGATCTCGCACTGGGCCTGTCAGTGGAACATGCCTGCAGGGACACGCTGATGTAGAATAGCTTCAGTCCCTTTTAACACACACCAATTTACCAAACTCCATTTTGGAGGAAGAATTGTCATTCTGCTAACACGAACTATAGAGTGGCAAAGATTAGACTATTTTAGTACAGCTTATTGCATCTGGAACGTCAATGAAAAGTTGCCTGACGACTTCCTGAGACATACTTTGGCAGCCAAAGTATAAAAAAGTTTGAAAAAATGATTTAGTAAGTGTTTTTCAAGGAAGTCTCTTATGCTCGTCAAGGCTGCATTTTTTTTAACAAAACTACAGTAAATAAAAAGTATTTGGGGGATTTTTTAAGTAGTGCTTTCAAGATTAGCATGTTCAGAAGTTTAATGGTGTTAAAAATATTTAACGTAGTTAACGCAGCGCCGGAGCTAGGGTTGGCCAGCCCACTCGCTGATTCTATCTGTTTTTCTTGACAAAGAATGTGTTTATTTAGTCACAGAGCATCTTTATGACCACATCAAATGGGAGACTTTTCACATGCGCACTCCACTCTTCACAGCACCAGGCACTAGTCAAACGAGCGCAGGAAAGGTACAGGTGATGAGGGATCTTCAGTAGAGCAACAGTGGATAAGTTAGATAAGATGTTGACTTGCCATATGTCAGTAAAAATGAATTTACCTGTCCTGTCGGCCATTTAACAGTGCTCATAACATGTGCTTTTCAATTGGGCACACAAATACGGTGACGTGCGCTGTAGCCTGTATCATTTTCATATTAAAGCGCGAATGAAACTCTGAGAATGCGTGTCAGATCCACGTCACGTTCAACGCAGCAGCTCTTAAAGTAATAGCAGCCAAATAAGCTAATAACCCAGCTGCAGTGAAAAAATAGGAAATCGAAAAGTCCGTTTCCAGAATGTTTGACTCACTTGCACTTTTTTAGTCTTTGTGCGTTCGCTTTGTAAACACTGGATCTGTTGTTCTACATTCTGTGTGACCTTTCAATGTTATTCAATAGTACGTGAACGCACATCGCAGAGCCTGTGCTACACAAGCTTTTGTGCTTAAAAAGCATACACATTTTTATTTTCCGAAAACAATGAGCCCTTAGAGCCCTTTGAAGCTGCATTTAACTACATTTGGAAGTTCAAAATCGGGGGCACAATTGAAGTCCATCATATGAAGAAAAATCCTGAAATGTTTTCCTCAAAAACCATAGAAAGACATGAACATCTTGGATGACAAGGGGGTAAGTAAATTATTTGTGAATTGTTGTTCTGGAAGTGTAGTTCTCCTTTAAGGATTCATCTATATTTATTTAGTATTTAGTGTTTGATAACTTTATTCAGTTTCTGTATATTCCCTGCTTGCTGAAGGGCAATATATATATATATATATATATATATATATATGTGTGTGTGTGTGTGTGTGTGTGTTTTTAATAAATGAATTCAATTCAACTCAAGTTTATCTGTATAGTGCTTTTCACGATACAAATCTTGTTGCGAAGCAGCTTTACAGAAAATTAAAGTTTCTACAGTATAATTAGTAGTAGCTTACTAGTGGTGACTGTCGAGTTGATGTACATATGGCAGAGATGTATGGTAAAAATCAGTTAATGATGTAATCAAACAGACGATGAACACTATTAACAATGTTGCAATCAAACTTATAGCAAAATTCGGTAGTGCTGTATGTTGTTTCAAGGGTTGGCATCATCTGAAGTCCTCTGAGGGGTTGGCATCATCTCTTTTTAAGTGTTCTGGATCCAGACTGAAGCTTGTGTAATTCCTAGTTACCACGTCCATCCCGTGGCAGAAACAGAGAAACAAATAGAGACATAATTAGCGTAGCTGCTGTTCCAACCAAGCAAAAATGATTTATTCAACCCAAGCTAAAGAATAATAATGCGCATTTGATCAGATATAACTGCACAAGATCATGAGATGCGTTATTTAAATGCTTGGCTAAAGAGATGTGTCTTTAATCTAGACTTAAACAGAGAGAGTGTGTCTAAACGTTATCAGGAAGGTTATTCCAGAGTTTGGGAGCCAAATGCGAAAAAACTCTACCACCTTTAGTGGACTTTGCTATCCTAGGTACTACCAAAAGTCCAGAGTTTTGTGACCTTGGGGAGCGTGATGGATTATAGTGTGGTAGAAGACTAGTTAGGTACACAGGAGCTAAACCATTAAGGGCCTTATAAGTAAGAAGTAATATTTTGTAACTGATACAGAACTTAATAATAGCCAGTGTAGAGATTTGGGGTAATATGATCATATTTTCTTGACCTGGTAAGGAATCTAGCAGCTGCATTTTGGACAACCAGTAGCTTGTTTATTGAAGATGCGGGACCACCTAGTAGTGCATTACAATACAGTCTAGAGGTCATGAGTGCATGAACTAGCTTTTCTCTATTAGAAACAGTTAACATGTTTCGTAGCTTGGCAGTGTTTCTAAGATGGAGGAATGCTGTTTTTGTAACATGAGAAATATGATTTTCGGCTAATATATAACACCCAGATTTTTGACTGTAGAGGAAGTAACAGTACATCCGTCTAGTTGCGAATTGTAATCTAAGAGATCCTGTGTACTGTTTTTTGGCCCAATAACTAATATCTCTGTCTTATCCAAATTTAATAAGAGAAAATTATTGGTCATCCAAACTTTTACATTTTTAACACACTCTGTTAACTTTAATAATTTAGAAGTTTCATGTGGTCGTGTTTAGATATATAGTTGCGTATCATCAGCATAACAATGGAAACTTATCCCGTGTTTTCTAATAATATTACCAAGGGGAGCATGTATATTGAAAATAGCAGAGGACCTAGGAGAGATCCTTGTGGCACTCCATACTTTACTGGTGATAATTGAGATGACTCCCTGTTTAAATAAAAAGTGGTAGCAATCGGACAGGTAGGATCTAAACCATCTTAAAGCCTGCCCTTGAATACTCGCATAGTTTTGTAATCGACCTATGAGTATGTCATGATCTATAGTGTCGAACGCAGCAATGAGATACAGCCTTGGTCTGAAGCAAGAAGCAAGTCATTAGTGATTAGTGTAGTTTCTGTGCTATGATGGGGCCTGAAACCTGACTGAAATTCTTCATAGATGTCTTTTTTTTGCAAGAAGGAGCACAATTGAGCAGACACAACTTTTTCTAAATTTTCTAAATTTTAGGCATAAACAGAAGATTAGAAATGGGTCTGTAGTTTGCCAGTTCACTAGGGTCTAGTTATGATTTCTTAAAGGAGAAGTCCACTTCCAGAACAACAATTTACAAGTAATTTACTCACCCCCTTGTCATCCAAGATGTTCATGTCTTTCTGTCTTCAGTCGTAAGGAAATAATGGTTTTTGAGGAAAGCATTTCAGGATTTTTTTTCCATATAATGGACTTCAGTGGTGCCTGATTTTGAAATTGCAAAATGCAGTTTAAATGCAGTTTCAAAGGGCTCTAAACGATCCCATCCCCGGAAGAAGGGTCTTATCTAGCGAAACGATCTGTCAATTTTCAATAGTTTCTAAAAATACAAATTTGTATTTTAAAAGCTCGTGTAGCACTAGCTCTGGGATGCGTGTCCACGACGCTACGTACTGCGGAACACGTCAAAAGGTTGCGCTCGACGTAGGCGGAACTACAGACCCAGTGTTTTCAAAGCGAATGCGCAAAGACTAAGGAAGTGGAAATAAAAAGTCAAACGCTGTTTACAAACAAAAAGGTACAACGATAAACAGTATAAAACAAATTATTTTTGGAAAAAAAATGACGAGTCGTTTCGGATGGGATAATTTCTTCACAACTGAAAAAGAGAAACATGAACATCTTGGATAACAAGGGGGTGAGTAAATTATTTGTAAATTGTTGTTCTGGAAGTGGACTTCTCCTTTAATAAGAGGCTTAATAACCACCAGGTTGAATGGTTTTGGGACTTGACCTAAAGATAATGATGAGCTGTTCTTCTACTACAGGTAACAGTTTTTTCAGTAATTTAATAAGTACAGAATCTAATAAACATGTTGTTGGTTTAGACGCAGTGATACGTTTATTTAGCTCTTCGTGTCCTATAGTTGTAAAGCACTGCAGTTTTTCTTCGAGTGCAATGAAGCTGAAGTACTAGACGCTGTAGAATCTACATTTGTTATTGTATTTCTGATGTTTTATATTTTATCAGTGAAGAAATTCATAAAGTCATCATTACTATTAAACTGTAAGGGAATATTTAGATCGGGTGGCGTCTGGTTATTTGTTAATCTAGGCACTGTGCTAAATTAAAACCTTGGATTATTTTGGTTATTTTCTATGAGTTTGTGGATATGCTCAGCCCTGGCAGCTTTTAGAGCCTGTCTATATCTGGACATACTGTTTTTCCACGAACTTCTGAAAACTTCCAAGTTAGTTTTTCTCCATTTGCGCTCAAGATTACGAGTTTCTTTCTTGAGAGAATGGGTAATACTGTTGTACCACGGCGCAGTACGTTTTTCTCTAACCTTTTTCAAGTTCATGGGGACAACAGCTTCTAATGTATTAGAGAAGATAGTGCCCATTTTGCTAGTCATTTTGTCTAGTTCGTGTGTATTTATGGGTACACAGAGCAGTTGAGATAAATCAACAGGTTATATGTGAATCTATCTTTGGTGGCTGGAACAATAGTTCTGCCCAGGCGATAACGCAGAGCCATATAGTTAATATCAGTAATCGCAGCATGCACGATACAAGGAAATGGTCAGTTACATCATCGCTTTGCGGTACGATATCTATATCAGTAAGATCAATTTTGTGCGATATAGTTAAATCTACCGTATGATAATACCGATAAATGGACCCGCTGACATTTTGCTTGACTCATTTGACTCCAAAAGTGTTTAATAGGTCAGTAAATGCAAGTCCTAAAGCATAATTTGTATTATTAACGTGAATGTTTTTGCTCATTTATTTAGCATTTTCCGGTTTAATCATGATGAGATTTTTTTTAGATCCTGCATTAAATGTGTGTTTTGACCTCACTATTCGAGGAACAGACACAATCTTTATAGTCTATGTTTATGAAGAGTTTGATTCCAAAACGCTATAAATCCATTTGGATTAATTTGAGTAAAAATGTGTTTTCTTTACTAAGAAAGTGGCAAGATGAAAACCACTATTTTCTGTTTCAAATTTTCACATAGCATCTTAAATCCATGCAATGCAATAAATCCATTAGGGCTCTACGCTTACTTTTCTTTTTAGGAGCACCTTCTAATGAATAATCAAAAAATCTGATCAAAAATTAAAACTCCTTAGAATTGAAATAAAGGGGAATTTAGTTTTTACCTTTGTAATGGCATGTTTCTAACTTCATTAAATAAATGTCATCTTTTATGTCAAATTTAAATATATATATTATAAGCTTTTTAAAACAACAAAATAAAAACAAGTAGAATAAGAATAAGATACCAATCAAATGAAATCAGTATTAACAAAATTAATTTGTACTACAGAGGTGGCACAGAAGAACACAAAAGTGGCTTATAGGTGTATTTTCATGTTTAATGAGGCTCAGAGGTGGCATGAGTGCAATCAAATGTATAAATTCTTGTTGAGATTAATGTTTTAAATATAAAATTTTGAATACAGAAATATGAGATGATTTAAATAACTGAAAAGATACTTTAAAATTAAACTAAATCTGCCAGTGGGTGGCGGCAAGTCACTGATTTAATGACTGAATCATATTCATTTGATTCGTTTGAATGGCTAATTCATTCAGGAATAAAGAAAGTGACTGTCTTTATGAATAGGAAATTGAATCACTGACTCACTAGATTCGTTTAAAAACACACTTTCATTCATAAACGAAACACTGAGCTGTGTTTGAATGGAGATGCGCAGCGGCTCAGTTGTGACTTGTTTCAAACTATTTTTGACAACAAAATCAGACAATAGTGTTATAGTCAGACAATGTAAGTAACTTAATATCAACTTCTTATCTAACTGTTGTATTAAATCAGTATTTCATTTACAAACTCCCTTAAAAATCATTAAAAGCTGTCACTCATCTTAGTTCATCGCCATCTCACAAAGTGTCATTATAATTATAAGCTCAATACACTGCACAATGAATCTCTTATTTACACTCTCTCTACACGTTGTTTATGAAAGGATTCGTCAGATATGTCTGTAATACATAATTCAACGTTGAAAAAACACGTAGAAACCTTTGAAGCTCCCCTCAGCACAAACACAAATATGCTGATCGGGTCAGTCACACTGGTGCTCCAAAATATTTTTTTCATAGTAAAATATATTAAAAATATACTAAGTTATATCTACATTAAATTAGAATTGAATAATAAATTATTGCAATATAAAAGTATATTTAAAAACTTTAATGTTGGGTGGGATTAATCGCAATTAATCATGAGTAGTTTCAGGAAAAAAAAAAACAATTTTTGATAGATTCATATGTCAAATAATATATTTAAATGTCATTTATTTCTGTGATGACAAATCTAAATTTTTAGCAGCCATTAATAATATGACCTTTCTAATATGTTGACTTTTACCTTAATTATTATTGGTGCTCAATTATTAATAATGTTCCTTATTATTACCATCAATGTTGAAATGCTGCTTTATATTTTTAAGGAAACCATTACACATTTTTCAGCATTCTTTGATTAATATAAAGTTTTTTGAACAGCATTCATTTGATATTTTTTTTGTAACATTATAAATGTCTTTACTGTCACTTTTAATGGACTCTTGCTGAATAAAAGTATTAATATCTCTTTCTCTTTTTTTTAACTTAACCCAAACTTTTGAATGGTAGTGTATTACGGTTTCCATGAATATTGAATATTAAAAATGTTAGCTGAGCACCAAAACAACATATTAAATCAGAAGTCATCCGAATGATTTGTGAAGGATCATGTGACACTGCAGTGTAATTATTATTATTAATGGCTGCTGGGAATTCAGCTTTGCCATCACAGAAATAAATGACATTTAAAAAATATTATAAAACACAAAACAGTTATTTTAAACTGTAATAATATTTTATAGTATTACTTCTTAAAAAAAAAAAACATTTAAAAACTTTTGGCCACCGGCCAAAAATGTGACCAAATTTCCAGAAAACAGTTTGACATCACTTGAATCAGTATCTAATGAGCATTTTCTCCTATACCTTGTTTTCATAGTTTCATAGTTTGAAGTGTCTGATGTTTTAACTGAAAAGTGGAGTATTTACAGTCCTACAAGATGAGACGTGTCTAGTGTGCATTTTTTTCGCCTCGTGTTATGTTTTTCAGCTTACATTCCTTCTTCCCTTATGTGAGTTACACAAAATTGGTGGATATGAGCCCTGAAATTGCATTCTCTCCCTGTGATGAAAGGAGATTGCTTGCCTAGCATGCCAGTTGAGGAAAACCAGCATGCACGACAAACGCAGTTGCCAGGGGAACATTTTTCATCCTCAACTAGGGGTGCGTGAGTCAGGTTTATTACTTTTGGGAAACAGGGTCCTGCCTTTATCTTCCTGAAAAGACTCATAATTATTGCCCTGTAAATTTACGGCGCATTGCTGCAGAAGGCAGAGCGCCGAGAGGCTGCCGTTCCCCTGCCCCGTAATGCCCCGTTGATAGATACGTGCCATCATCATTCAGTTGATAAGTCTGCAATTTTTCAGAGGAACTGTACAGCAGAGGTCTTTTGAGAGACGTTTCTCTCTTTTGTTCTTGGTGTGCAAGCGTGAGTGTGTGTTTGAGTAATGAGTGAGAGCAATTCAGCCTTCAAGTTAAAAGTGAGCACTGTGTTACTTACTAGAGGTACTCTGAAAGGTCCATTAAACCCCCATGGATCTGATTTATTTAGTTTGTTCAGGAAATGATTTGCAAATGCTTCTTAAAAAAACAAAATCTCTCTTTTTTACACCAAACTTTTATACTCTTGTTTATTGTGCATTATTATCTATTCGGGGCCAATTTACTTAACTCTTTTCCCATTACAACCTATTAAACTCTGTTATTTGGCTTTATGTTCAGTCTTGCATCTGCCTGCAATAATTAAACTACATCTATTAAAAACTACCTTAGCTGAAAAATAAATATACTAAAATGTATTTAAAATACATTTATTGTATGCTAAGTATACTACAAATATATTTACATATTATGTACTTTATAAAAATACTCTGCAGTTGTACTTTTAGTATACTAAACTATACTAAATTGGAACAACTAGTTTTGTACTTTAATTGTGCGGAAGTAGTGCTGAAGTCCAACTAAAGATATACTTACGTATATTTGATTGTGCTAAAGTGGAACTATTGCAAGTATACTTTGAGTAAACTTTAAATATTTTGCATTTAAAGACCTGAATTATTCAAAAATCATACAGTCCTCATCAGTAGTGACATTAAAACACATTTTAGGCTTAATGTTAAAAAATGTGCATTGTGCACAAGCAGTACTTCAAATAAAGTTTAATTACAATTTTTATATCAGTAACTCTTGAGCAATATGTCAGTAAATATGTTAATAGACTTGAAATATACTTAGTATAAAATAAATGTATTTAAATCTATTGCTTTTTTACTAGGGTAGTCATTTATTATCCAAGTGTGCTGCTACATTATGTTATCTACACTGACCAAAATTATAAACGCAACACTTTTTTTTTTGCCCCCATTTTTCCTGAGTTGAACTCAAGAGATCTAAGACTTTTTCTATGTACACAAAAGACCTATTTCTCTCAAATATTGTTCACAAATCTGTCTAAATCTGTGTTAGTGAGCACTTCTCCTTTGC
>JAHKKF010492322.1:0-15590 GCA_019740295.1 Labeo calbasu
TTTTTTTGTTTGTTTGTTTGTTTTTGTTTTTTATTTATTTATTTATTTATTTATTTATTTATTTATTTTTTATAATTTCTTTTGGGTTTTTTTTTTTTATATTTATGTATTCTATATTTACTACTTTATTTGGGTTATTTGTTTGTATTTATTTATAGTTAACTTTTTATTTTATTTTTATGTATTTTTATTTTAGAATCTAAAATTTAAATCATAAAATATAAACTCATTAGCTTATCAACTCATCATTCTTAATTCTTGTCAGGGTTCTTAATTTTAAATGTATTTGTTGCATTCAACTATTAGTGTATTCAACTATTAGTTTTACATTTTAATTATTTATCTTTGTTTGCATGCTTTCATTGCTTTTGCCATTTTTAATAAATTCTTTGGGATGTTTTGTTTTAAATGTATAACTTATGTATTTAACTGTTATATTATATAAAGATGCAGAGATATGCAATTATGGAAATATCCTGTAGGGGGTGTACTAAAGCAAATAGTTGAACTCAAGCATGTTAAACCCAAACAGTTGTCTCTTCCACTTTAATAAAATCCCTGCTTTTCATTAAAATGATTCCCTTTTTGATGTGACTGATTCCACCTGTTTGTTTACTAGCAATGCCTCCTGCACCACCAACTGCTTGGCTCCCTTGGCCAAGGTCATCAATGATAACTTTGTCATCGTTGAAGGTCTTATGGTAAGATTAAACCGCCTTTTCAATCTCGCCAAAAAGCCTTTCGACCCAAAGTGATTGAAACATCACATGATGTGTCAAGCAATTTATTCTCTTCCACTTCTCCTTATGAAGCCTAAACTTGGTTCTTATTGGAAATGCATCAGCTGATATAAACAAACGAGATGCACGTTGAGCTTTGGTTTTATAATCCTTTTCAGAACATCAGCGGTCTCTCACTTCCTCTTTCAGAGCACTGTTCATGCTATCACAGCCACACAGAAGACCGTGGACGGGCCCTCAGGGAAACTGTGGAGGGATGGCCGCGGTGCCAGCCAGAACATTATCCCAGCTTCCACTGGGGCTGCCAAGGCTGTGGGCAAAGTCATTCCTGAGCTCAATGGGTCAGTAACACCCCTTTGAGATGTTTTATTCATTTCCCAAGTTTTTAAACTCCACTTCCATGGAAGTGCTCAGCGTGCTGTTTTAAAGGTCAGAGTTGACTGAATTACAGTCCATAGTGTTATTTGTGGTATTTACTTAAAAGTGGAATGTTCTTCTTGGAGGAACTTAAGGACTTTCGTTTTTGCTTCTCCTTTCTGCTGTCCAAACATACTCTGATGCTTGTTGCTTCTCATTTTAGCAAGCTTACTGGTATGGCCTTCCGTGTCCCAACCCCCAATGTGTCTGTGGTGGATCTGACTGTCCGTCTTGAGAAACCTGTGAGCTCATTTCCAGACCTGCAGAATTAAAGTGGTTTCAGTTTTCAGATTTATTGTGCAATGCAACATGAGTGACTTGACTGATCGTTGGTGTTTTCATGTCCCTCTTCTACTAACTGCAGGCCAAGTATGATGAGATCAAGAAAGTGGTCAAGGCTGCAGCTGATGGACCTATGAAAGGCATTCTGGGATACACCGAGGACCAGGTATGCACATCCAATTATGTTGGTGTTGTGACCCAGGTTTTTTCAGGATATTGTTTTATAACTTCCTGCTGTGTGCAGGTGGTATCCACCGACTTCAACGGGGATGTACGTTCATCCATCTTTGATGCCGGTGCTGGCATCGCCCTCAACGATCACTTTGTCAAGCTGGTCACATGGTAAGATGCTAACCTAAAATTGTACATCAGAGTCGGGTATAACTGCAATAACTACAAGTTTCCTCATTTGCTGCAGACCTTCCCATCACTGATGTCTGTGTATATTACAGGCCTGTGTTATATGACTAATTGGTTAGTCACAAAATGGTTCAATGCAGCTTTGCGAATCAACATACTCCTTCCAATGTTAAAACTCCTGTTACTTCTGGATTTTGGCGTTCCCCGCTTGTAAATGGTGTCACTTGGTTACTCGCGTGCTTAGTGCAACACTTGAAGGGCACAAGAAACTGGTTTTGGACACTTTTACTTGTGTAGTTTTGAATGGCATTAATTCATTCTCTCTCTTTCCGTAGGTATGACAATGAGTTCGGTTACAGCAACCGTGTATGTGACCTGATGGCACACATGGCCTCCAAGGAGTAAATGTGACTGCTTTTTTTGTGGTTTTGATACACAACCCACCGTTGTCTCATCTGGTTGGCTGTTTGCACCACATGCCTGGAAGGAAATTACATGCTTGATTTGAAGACCAATGTTATTTTTATATGAAAATACTCTGTTCTGTTTTGTGTGAGGTATAAAATGGATGTTGACTTCAAAGACTTTTCTGTCTGCTAACAACCTTTGACGGAATAAAGTCCTCTGTTTGTGAGAAATGGAAAGTATGTGTCGTCTGTGTTTTATCTAGATGTAGTAAGCATGCTTTCTAAAACTGGATATTCTTCTAAGCAGTCAGTGTTTTGATTATTTCCTTGTTAAGGCTGATTGTCTTTGAATTTGCATACTTGGGAAGTCACGTTTATATAGGGCTGGGGGGGAAATGACTGTTTAAAGGTTTAGTTCTCCAAGAAATAAATCTGTCATTAATTTCTCACCCTCATATTTCAAACCCATAAAACCTTCCTTCATCTTTGGAACACAAATTATCCAAACAAATCCAACAGTTTTCTGACCCTTCATAGACCACAATACAACTACCACGTTCAAGGCCCAGAAAGGAAGCAAGGACGTACAGCAATGTGCCATCAGTGATTCAACCTTAATTTTATGAAGCTACAAGAATACTTTTCGTGTGCAAAAAAGCGCACGTTCTCGTAAAAACATGCTCAAGTGATGTTCTCATGCTGAAAACCCGAGCACACTAATCGGTTTTCTTAAGCATAACGATATAAACTGAAATCGCACAGAGTTTATCCATATGTAAACATTATTGCAAAACTAATGACGCACCAGTCAGAGTCTCTGGATATTATAAACGTTAGCGCAGGTGATTATATGCCTCAGAAAATGAATCCAAGTGGTGAGAGACAAAGAGGAAGATGAAAACGACAACGAAGGGATAGAGGGAAAGAAAAATAACAGCGACAGTCTGCGGGTGATCCACGGAATAGGGCTACACACTGTTGCCATGGTTCTCTCATGTGAAGTACTGCTACTATGTACTGTAAGTAGTGTAAAAACCCTGTAAATAAGCCTGTAGGCCAGCTTTCCTCATGTCCATTAAATGCGCAAGAATATGGTCAACTATAGTGCTTTCTTTGTATTTTATCACGAACTAATGTCATTCGACTGTGTCCAAGGTTGCCAGGTTTTCACAACAAAACCCGCCCAGCTGCTACTAAAACCTAGCCCAACACTAGCCCAATCGCGTTTCGAGGGGGGGCCACTGGTAAAATTCGCACTCCATGGGATAAATATCACGTTATTGGGGTCGCTTCAGCCCGCTGACAAGAAAAACAACCCTTCACTGTACAGTTAATACTGTACACCTGCAAACTCGTAGCCACTGAATTGATTTGCTGCCAAGTATACTTCCTTAATGTACTGTATTTTGCAGAACCAAGAGACGACTGTCTAGGGTAGGTAGAGAAAGTCTTTTGTCAGAAGACTAAGAAACTTCTCTAGTATGGCAAATAAGGTCATTATCAATACTGTAAAGTGGCAGATGAAGCTGAATTCATTTATGTATGCTGTGTGTGTTCATATTCAGTTCTTTGAATTGAACTTATTATTTCTAGTGGTTTAGATTAGATATATCTAATGGAAAATCTCTGAAAGTAAACTTTTCTTCAAGCTTAATTGTACAGTATGTGCACCCCTCTCTTTATGTTGTATACTGGAAAAGACGTTGACTTGCAAAATGATTCCTAGTTGCCAAATAAAAGTTTTTTGTAACAGTGTTTTGAATTGATCTCACTTGTGTTTATTATTCAGAAAAGTAATCTGTGTATTTGTCAGGTTTGTGTGTCATTTAAGGCCAAAGTTTGATTCTAACACAAGAGAATACAGTTGAGGTCAAACGTTTACATACACTTTGCAGAATCTGCCAAATTTTAATTATGTTACCAAAATAAGAGGGATCATACAAAATGCATGTTATTTTTATTCAGTACTGACCTGAATAAGATATTTCACATAAAAGACGTTTACATATGCATTAAAGGGATAGTTCACCCAAAAAATGAAAATTCTGTCCGTAATTACTCACCCTCATGTCGTTTCAAACCCGTAAGACCTTCATTCATCTTCAAAACGCAAATTAAGATATTTTTGATGAAATCAAATAGATAGAGAGTACCACGATGCATGCGCTCTGCATGTAAATAAGGTGCAGCGCATGTGCGTCCTCTTTATAATGGCACTAAGGTGACATGCAGGAGAAGAATTGTTGAATAAAGTTGTTATTTTTGTGTTCTTTGCACGCTATGGTTGAACCACTGATGTCACATGGATCACTTTAATGATGTCCTTACTATGTTTCTGTGTCTTGACAGTGTTAGGACCCTTGCTGTCTATGGATGGTCAGAGAGCTCTCGAATTTCATCTAAAATATCTTCATTTATGCTCCGAAGATGAACGAAAATCTTACGGGTTTGGAATGATATGAGGGTGAGTAATTGACACAATTTTCATTTTTGGTTGAACTATCCCTTTAAGAGCTGGGGGGTGAAAATTTTTGAACAGAATGAGGATGTGTAAAAAATTTTTTTTTTTTGCCTAAATATCATATTTTTTTTATTTAGTGCTGCTCTTTAGAAGCTACAGAAGATACTAACATGTTTCCCAGAAGACAAAATAAGTTAAATTTACCATGATCTTCAAAGTTTCCACCCCCTGGCTCTTAATGCATTGTTTTTCTCTCTGAAGCATCAGTGAGTGTTGAACCTTCTGTAATAGTTGCATATGAGTCCTTCAGTTGTCCTCAGTGTGAAAAGGTGAATCTCAAAATAATACATCCATTGTTGGAAAGGGTTCAAATACACAAAAATGCTAAAAAAAACAAAGAATTTGTGGGACCTAAAGGATTTTTCTGAAGAACAGCAGGCAGTGTAACTGTTCAGGACAAAGAAGGGACTCATGAACAACCATCACTAAACACAAAAAACACAGCTGTGGATCATTCAGCTAACAACAGAGTATCAAGAATTAAGTGTATTTAAACTTTTGAACGGGGTCATTTTTATAAATGTAACTATTATTTTTTCTTGTGGACTATATGTAAACATCTTTTATGTGAAATAGCTTATTCAGGTCAGTAGTAAATAAAAAATCTGTCAAATTTTGACCTCAGCTATATGTTTTTGACTAAAATATTTGATTTTGACTTGGAAGTTTGTACAAATTGGTGTGTAGTTTTGAGATTGTGTTTATTGCACTCTTCTATGACTCTAGTGACATTTGACATGTAGTTGCAAAGTTACTTATAGCTGGTTAAAATAAAGTACAATTGAATATGTTTAGGTTACCAAGAAATTTCTATTAGAGCTTGTCTCCCGGTAATGGTTATAAAATATTCTAACCTCTCACTGTTTTAAATCAAATACAGTGTTCCTTTGAAACTGCTCTCATCTGAGCACTCTGTTGCATTCCCTTTTGCTCTCTGACACACTCTTGTAGTTCAATACTCTGTCCATTTGTGGATCGGGGGTAGTTTTCCATGAATAATGCACCCTGACATAGACATGCCATTATTTCACCTGATGGGCCTTTATGAAATATGTCTATCAATGTTATTGATGTCCGAGTCAGAGGACCAATGGACATATTTCAGCATTAATGCACTGCATTAGTAAGGTACAGATGAGCATTGTGCTTTAGGGGAAAAACTTTATAGACTTTATCACTCATTATTAGACGCATTATTAACCATGCATCATTCATTTTCTAAAATAATGCAATTGTTGTTTTGCATATGACTCATGATTTAGCCTTAAGACATTAGGATTGTGGGATTTATGGCACAGCTTGTCCTTGTGCATTTACTGTATGTGTGTTTATGCATGCACTTTAAAGCTGTTCAATTCTGTTGATAAGAATGAGGACGGAGGATTAAGAGACTTTATTTGTCTAGTTCAGATGGCTGTTATTCTTGCACATTTACTCTTTCGTATGCAACACTGACCCCCACCTCTCACTCTCACCCACATTCACAGATGATGTCACTGTGCTTTATTAATCTTATCTGCCGGAACGTTTGTTCATTTTGCTAAAACAAAATTAATGACTCTCTTTATCTATAAAATCTAACTTCCGAATGTCCTCTAATCACAGAGGTGAAGTGTTACGAGTGCAAAAAAGGAATAAGAGGAAGGTAGAGGTGCGCAGAAAGAGGGAGGTGGGTGTTCAAAAGGATGGGTGGGTTCGTGTGCATGAATCCTGATGGTCCTCTAGCAGACTGACCACAGCAGAATTGATTCGCTCCTCCTGTATAAACAGAGAGCAACAGGAACAAAAGAGGCTTAAGACTGAAAAGCAACCATTTCACTTTGAGATTAAGAGACAGTGGGCTGAAAAAGACAGAGTGACAAACACAGAGGTGGACTGACAGAGGAGGGTGAGTAATAAAACTTTTACTTTGTTCGTTTGTTCCTCTATTTGTGGCATTATTTATTGCCACTATCATTTAAAGCTGAATTAGTGCTGTTAAATCGATTAATCACGATTGATTGCATCCAAAATAAAAGTTGTATATATATTTCCTAAATATATACGTATGTGTGTGTCTTTATAAATACATACATATAAATATACACATTACAGACACAGAAATCATGTAAACTAACCAGTTTTGGATGTGATTAATCACGATTAATCGATTTGACTAAGCAATACTCATGCAGCTATAGTTTTTACATATATGTTGGATTTTCCTGTAAGTCCCTCATTTTAGTTCAGTGGATCTCAACACCAGTTCTTTCTTTCAGGGTGTAGCAGGATCTTGTTTTAATCGTCTTCTTTTCTTTTTTGTCTGTCTTTCTGGTAGTAGTTAATGTCTAAGAGAGTGAATAGCTCATGGATGGGGTCTATCTCGGTCCCGTCCTCCATCCCTCATGCCTTCCGCTCACAGCTCTCTTCATCCGCTGACCTCAGCATAGGCATCTTAGTCATCATCACAGGTCAGTTATTAGTCCTTTATTAGATTATTACTGTTTATAGTGGAGTTCAGTGGGGTCCAAAATTAGAAAGATTATTGAAAATGCTTTTGATTAAGAGATGCATCAGTAAATGATAAAACTCAACATTTATCATGCTGTTTTGGGGGGTCTGATTACATGAGAGTCTACTCTACATGTTTAGTCAAGACTGATCTGCAATCAGAACCAAGGCAATCTAAAGATGATTGTGTTCTACAATCAATAGACTTCTGTACTGGTTTGCACAACAAGTGCAAGAAATTTTATTGAGTATAAATTAATCCAGTAAAAAAAACAATGTTTCGTTGGCTGATTATAGGTGGCCTTGCTATTACATTACATGTATTTTCATTTTGGGGGATTGTATGTAATTTTACAGTAAGAGTTATAATATATAAAGATGTGGTCAAAATTTTACATGTGCATTGCAGTATCTGCAAAATGTGAACTATTTTACCACAATGAGAGGGATCATACAAAATGCTTGTTTTTATTTAGTACTGACCTGAATAAGATATTTCACATGAAAGTGATACATAAGAGAAAATAATAGCTGATGATCCCATTCAAAAGTTTACATGTGCTTGATTCTTAACAGTGTGTTATTACCTGAATGATCCACAGCTATTTGTTTTGTTTAGTGATAGTTGTTCATGAGTACCTTGTTTGTCCTGATTAGTTAAACTGCCTGCTGTTCCTCAGAAAAATCCTTCAGGTCCCACATATTCTTCAGGTTTTCAGCATCTTTTGCATATTTTAACCCTTTTCCAACAGTGACTGTATGATTTTGAGACTTACATGCAACTGTTACAAAAGGTTCAAACACTCACCGATGCTCCAGAAGGAAAAACAATACAAGAGCCAGGGGTGAAAACTTTTGAACCGAATGAATATGTGTACATTTTTCTTATTTTTCATAAATATCATAGATTTTTTTCATTTAGTACTGTTCTTCAGAATATACAGAAGATACTTATATGTTTCCCAGAAGACAAAATAAGTTAAATTTACCCTGATCTTCAAATTCAAAAAGTTTTCACCGCTTTTCATTCTGGAGCATCAGTGAGCGTTTGAAATTTTTGTAATAGTTGATGCTGGAAAACCAAAGAAATTGTGGGACCTGAAGGATTTTTTTCTGAACAGCGGGTGGTTTAACTGTTCAGGACAAACAAGGGACTCATGAACAACTATCACAAAAAAAAACAGCTGTGCGTCATCCAGGTAGCAACACAGTATTAACGATCAAGCGTGTATGTAAACTTTTTAACAGGGTCATTTTTATAAATTCAACTATTATTTTCTCTTGTGGACTAAATGTAAAAACTAAATAAACTAACTAAATAAAAAAATAACATGCATTTTTATATGATCCCTCTTCTGGTAAAATAATTCACATTTTGCTCATACTGCAAAGTGTATGTAAAATTTTGACAACATCTGTATATATAGATATATTAAACTCATTAAAAATAACAATATGTGTCATTTTTCAGTAAGAGTTATAATAGATATGTATAAATATATTAAAACTCTAACTGTAAAAAAAGTATATGTATTGTTCCATTAAAAATGACAATGTATGTAATTTTACAGTAAAGTTTTTAAAAGTTAAAAAGAAGAAATACTGTATAATTTATGGTGAAATATATATTGTATTCAACAGAAATACGGACTAATAAACAAAGAATCAATACTCTTTAGCTCTGTCACAATATATGTAAGCTCACTACGAAGAATGCAAAAATGCTACATTAAAAAAACTGTTATTTGAATCTTAAAAATCCAAAATCTTAAAAATATATATACATTTTATTTTTAAAAACCTGTGCAAATGACATGTATTAAAATTAAAACTATACATCAATATATATGTATATATACATTTTGGGTTCTGTCCCAGGTGTGGTGTCGGTGGTTGGGAATGGGCTGGTGTTGTTGGTTTACGGTCAGCGGAGAAAGAAGCTCAGAGCGCACGAACTGATGACCATCAATCTGGCCGTTTGTGATTTCGGGTACAGCCTGCTGGGGGCGCCATGTTTCATCATCTCAAGGTACCACCACCGCACTTACACATAACGTGGTTCTTAACATGTATTTTGAAGGATTATACTACGTTTGGCATGCCAGTGTACTTTACAAGTTATAAAAGCTCTCTTAAAGCCAGCATTAGTCTATGACATCGCATCAGTCGCTCTTGTGATTATCCCTTCAGGAGTGTTTGAGTGCCATGCAGTCAAGATCAGAGTATTGTGCTGGATAAGAAAGAAGCCTGACAGTCCGAATATAAGCCACTGATAATGATATTACATAATGTAGAACATAAACGCAGGGTATATTATTGATCTGATTTGACTTTAGAGAGGATTTCAAATTTAACAGGCATTTGGTCAGGGGAAAATACTTTAGATGTGCAAAATCATTTTTGCTTTATTTAATTTGTGTGTTTATACATCTCTGAATGCCAGAAACAGATTTCTGTGGAAAAAGTAAACAAAAATTCTCCGAAATCTCAAGCTACTATACTTTTCATGGTGTTTGGAGTGCATTCTCAAGGGGCCGAAAGGGTTTCACTTTTATGTAGTTGAAAGTGTTACTTTTTCCCACAAACCACCAAAACATGCCCTTAGGGGGAGGAAGATTTGTGAAGAAAAAGAAAATAAAATCCTGGGCCTCTAACATCTTGGGTCAGCAAATGTAAATGTATCTGAATAAAAAAAAAAATCATCTCGCCTGGCTTTTTGGTTTGTGAACTTACACAAGATATACAAGATGTATACACAAGAAGAAATTGGTTCGGTCGGTAACGCTTTAGTATAGGTACCAATTCTCACTATGAACTAGTTGCTTATTAGCATGCTTACTGTTAACATATTGGCTGTTTTTAGTCCTTATAAAGCACATTCTCCATGACCATATTCTACATACCTAATCCTACCCAGTACCTAAACTTAACAACTACCTTACTAACTATTATTAAGCAGCTAATTAGGAGTCTACTGAGGCAGAAGTCATAGTTAATGATTTGTTAATGGCGAGAAGTGGACCTTAAAATAAAGTGTGTTCTCTCAGTCTTATAGAAAAAACCTTAGATCTGCAGAAGCTGAGCATATTAAATGTAGAGTTCTTATGGATATTTTTGGATTTGCTGTGCTCAGTATTTTGCTACTGCTCTAAACAGTTGGGCTTTTTTCTTCCCCTTTTCTCTCTCTTAGTCTGTCACATGCATGGATTTTTGGGGAAACAGGATGTATGTGGTACGGCTTTCAGGGCTTCATTTTTGGCATTGGGTCTCTCATGACCACCTGCCTTATCTCCCTCGACCGCTGCTTCAAGATCTGTAGCTTTCAGTATGGTAATTCTCCCTTTTTATCCACTGATTTTTTGTCTTTTTATATTATTATGTTAATGCTGAGACTTGCAAGTTAGGTCAAATATAGGCCTACCCACTCATTCATGTCTACATCAGGCATCATTGATGGAAGTACAGAATTTGGTTATTCTTGTTGGACTTTGTAATTTAATTTAATTTAATTTAATTGAAAATTCTATTCAGTTTAATTAAAGCACATTTAAAAATCAGATTTATGTTTTCAAATCTCAAAATCTTTTTGTTGAAAATTTCTCACAAAATCATTTAAAGTGGTCATCGGATGCTAATTTTCCACAAGTTGATATGATTCTTTAGGGTCTTCATGAAAAGTCTATAATATACTTTGGTTAAAAATTCTCAGTGGTTGTGTAACACAACACCCTTTTACCATGCAAAATCATCCCATTCTGAGGGATTGTTCCTTTAAATTCAAATAAGCTCTGCTCGCCCCGCCCCTCTCTTCTCTCTGTGACGTGATGAGCCTGTTTACTTTAGCTGCATTTAGCGCATTTAGCCATGGAACTTGCTAACTAGCACGTTATTGGGAAAGGTGATTGCAAAGATTCATAAAAAACCCCTTATACTCACTTCTGCTGTAGATGAAGCTGGATCATGAATGATTTGCGCGAACATAGACGCATTTATGTAGATTGGGAGGTGGATTCCCTTTCACAAACAAACTTAATCCACTGCATCTTCAGCGGCTCAGATGTTGAGAGTAAATGACGACCACTACTTTCATTATTACATCCAGCAACACAACACCTCATTCGCTCAATCAGAGATATTCTTGCCTAACTTACATCCCGGCTCCGGCATCAAAACAATCGAGGTCGAACTGTTACAGCTGACTACATGGATTTTTATCATTATAGGGTAGATGTGTACATACACTGCCAACACTCATTAATGTTCAAACAACATGTAAAAGTGAACTTTGCATCAGATGACCCCTTTAATAGCACTTATTTTTTCTTAGGCAGGGAGAGAACAAGCATATACTGAGAAAATGTCATTAATGCATATCCAGTAACATAGATCCAACATAGATTTCTAATTCTATTGAACTGCGTATCTTTCTCTCATCTAACAGAATCAGGCTGTGACAATCGATAAAATAAAACCCGGCTAGTACACTTCAATCCTATCCAGCAACTATGGAGCCATCAAGTAAGCTTTTAGATGTTTACTAACGTACTTGTTCTTTTGTCTCAGGTCAGTGGATTGAGAAAAAACACGCCTCTCTGTCTGTGGCTTTGGTGTGGATCTATACGATATTCTGGGCCTTACTTCCTGTGTTTGGCTTTGGTAGCTACAGCCCGGAACCGTTTGGAACAAGCTGCACCATAAACTGGTAATGAACCATAACCATTATTAACACATGTAAATGAGTCACTAACTAACTCCCCAATGATTATTTGGTGTTTTCGGAGTGCGTTCTCAAGGGACAAATATATACTGTAGCTTTCACTTTCAAGCAGCTGAATGCTATTTTGCCCACAAACCACTGGAACATCTGCACATCAGAGAAAATATGTGTTAAAGTGTTCATGCACTGTTTCCTGTGGTCACAGGTGGAGACTGAAGTCTTCACTTAATGATAGAGTCTACATTTTCCTGATCATGTCACTTTGTTTTGGAGTTCCCACCTTCATCATCTTCACTTCATACCTCGCTATCCTCATCAAGGTGAGATAAACAGAGAGACTATTAGTTATAATAATGATTGTGAAACACTTGAAGCTAAAACATATAATTTTGATGCTTAAGATCAATTGTTATTTGACTGTTTTACCCTAATGTTGACTAAAGAACTATTAAAGGGATAGTTCACCCAAAAAGGAAAGTTCTGTCATTAACTGCTCACCCTAATGTCGTTCCAAAACTACTTTCTGTGGGCAAAGAAAACAAAAATAACAACTTTATTTTAACAATTGCTTCTCTTTCATGTTAGACTTTAACATGTGTTCATGAGAGAACACGATGCATGAACCACTGATGTCACATGGACTATTTTAACAATGTCTGTACTATCTCTCTGGGCCTTGAACATGACTGTCTATGCAGGGTCAGAAAGCTCTCGGATTTCATCAGAAATTTCCTAATTTGTGTTTTAAAGATGAAATAAGTCTTACAGATTTTGAACAACATGAGGGTGATTAATTAATGATTGGTGAACTATCTCTTTAAGGTGAAATGAAGTGTTGCTACTGTGTGATTTCAGGTATATCAGTCTGGTCGCACATTGGCTTCAATCCCTTCATCCAGTGTCACTCACAACAGCAAAGATCTCCGGCTTACAAAGGTACCAGTTCTGACTGATCTCCCATAATTCCTTTAGAAAGCAGCCACTTTTCAGATACAATCACTTTTTTACAAGTTGCCAATTTTGTATGAATTTGTATGATTTGATTCATAGGAAAATGTACTGTAGAAAAAAGTAAGCATGAAGAGCAACCCATAAACCTAACCCTCAATGGGGTGTAAGTAGCTTGTACAAATATTTATAAATGAAATTCTACAAATTCATATGATTTTGCCACCAATTCGACCAAATGTAAAATAGTTACAAAATGCAATGAGAGTGTATTGGTTATTATTGGTCACAAATATTAAAAGAAAAATAAATTAATTCATAAATAAGTTAACTAAAACAAAATAAAATATAAATACTAAATAATATATCATTCATTAAAATTAAAATACAATAATAAATAAAAATGAAAACAAATTTATTTTTTGATACATGTTATAACTTGACAACCTGCTTGCTTTAAAATTGCCATGAAAAGAAGTTGCGATCATCTTTTCGAACGTGGTAGTTGCATTGTTTTCTACGCAGAATTTGTGTTCTGAAGATGAACGAAGGTCTAACTGGTTTGGAATGACTTGAGAATGAGTAATTGACAGAATTTCATTTTTGGGTGAGCTATCCATTTAATGGGCACCATTTACACAGTGGTAGGACAATAGTTCTGACAACAGCCCTGCTGTTACATACAATTTCTTGTTTCCTTCTTGTATCACACAGTTCCTGAAATGTTTCGTTGCAGATAGCAGCAGTGGTGTGTTCCTCATTTCTGATTGCCTGGACTCCCTATACGATTGTTTCGCTCTACTCTGCTTTGACTGCCAGAGAGGAGCACACTGAAGAAGACGGAGGCACTGCTCTCATGGGTGGAATGTCAACAAGAGTTGGCCATGGCGGAGGGATGTCTGATGTCTTTGGTTTTCCCTTTCTCATTAACTGGACCTCTTCAGAACACTTTGGAGATGCTTTTGGCTCCTGGAGGAATATGACTTCAGATCATTCCCATCATTCTGTAGGGCATCATGGACCCAGTCCAACTGTGGGTTCTGCACATGGAGGAATGAGTGGACATCAGTCACATCTTGTGTCCACCTTGAAGCCAGAAGTCTCCCTCATCCCGGCTATTTTTGCCAAGTCACACTGCATGATAAACCCCTTCATCTACCAGATCATGAACCGCGACTTCAGGGAGGACGTCTGTGATCTCCTGTGCTTGAGAGGAAAAGATGGAGAGAGGAGGAGAACAAGGAGCACAGATGGCAGTGATTCTGATGGTCAGGACCTGTCTATCTATCTATCTATCTATCTATCTATCTATCTATCTATCTGTCTGTCTGTCTGTCTGTCTCTGTCTATCTATCTGTGTATCTATCTATGTATCTATCTAGAACGAAAGAACAATAGATAGATAGATAGAATGACGGAATGCTACATCTGTCTATCTGTCTGTCTTTCTATCTATTGTTCTAACATTCTACAGTGTTTCCCCTGCCATTACATTAGCCCCCTTCCCAACGGCACCCCCCGCCCCCCTTAAAGGTCAAATAAACTTTATTTTCTATATAGCGACAGATCAGAACAGAAGTCATTTAAGGTTACCTTTTGCTATAGAACAGGTCCATACCTTGTTCTTTTTTATTAAACAAACAAAATAGTATTATGTTATTCATCTTATTTTACACAACGGCATGTAATTTCTGTCTCTACATGAACACGCGTCTACAATTTCTCCGCGAATATGCGGAGATCACGGAGTCCATTCATAAAAACGGATTTACACTATAGCGCGGAATGTCAGAATTTTGTCAATTTTTGGATGAATAAATCAAAAGTAGGTCTCGCACTTAATTCGAATCGCGATATGGACTAGTGTCTGTAAATATTAAATCGCAAAAAGACGGTTTAAATATGAATCCTCCATGTTCCGCTTGGCTCTGTGTGAATGAATGGCGGAAACGTGGCTTTGTTTACTACACAAATACTGAAGCACACGTGACGCTCGCGGTTATTTTCGGCCTTTGGGTCTCATTATATGACGACATGAACGTATGAACTTAATCTCCAGAGCTGCTGTGAGAGTCACTTCATGTGAATTTTACCGTTTCATTTGAGAAAATTAGCTTCATATCATAGTCACTATGATATGAAGCTAATTTTCTCAATGACATAGTGTATACACACAAAAACTAACCGGCAACCTGTCAAAATAAAAGAGCGGTTTAACATGTAACAGAATTAGTCTTGTATTAGTCAGTATAATGTAGGTGTTTATATATTCCTATTTTTGGCAAATTTAAATAAAACAATTAAATGCTAATATTACAACAAGATTAACCACCTAACTGTAGAAAAAAATTCTACAATTATTATTACATTTATTTATTTAGTTATTTTTACATTTAACAGAATATTCACAGAATTTTTCTTTCATGTATTTATTTTAGCAGAAAAACCTCTGTTTGGCAACAAATAAAAGGGTTTAATTTTCATTTCATTAAAAATAAATAAATGTTTAATGCCTTTATTTAATTATCAGAAAAATTAAAACACAAGAATTTCTGACAAAAAGAAAAGAAAACGATTGTTCAGAATGTTGAAATTGAAATTTTTGGACTTATTTTTTCACTGAAATAAATGTACAGAGAGTAAAGAGTAAAGTTACTGTTACTGAAAACCCAGAATCCTAGGGGAAACACTGTTCTATCTATCATTCT
>JAHKKF010492324.1:0-15555 GCA_019740295.1 Labeo calbasu
GATGAATGTATTGTGTACTTAGAAATGTCTCATTTACTTGTTGGAATCCATAGTGTATTTTCTATGTGTATACTTTACCTCTGTATCTGTAAATCTGTCAAACAAAATAAATAAGCAAGCTCTGGTAAAGCTTTCACTTAAACATTATTACATAAAATTACTAAAAATATATTTGTAACTTAATTATTTACACAATGGCATGAAAAAAATAGAGTTTAATACTGCATGGTACATAAGACATATGACAGGGACATGAAAATGAACTGCATAGTAAAAATGATCAAATTCCCATTTAATATTGATTGTGATGTTATGGCTTGTAATTCTCTCTTGAACCACAAGATAGTGACAGCAGAACTGATCCTCAGTTATCAACTTAAAAATGTAGTTCATTCTTATGACTAAATATAAAAAATAAATAAATAGTAGATATGAGTAGATATGAGTTTCTGAAGAAATTGCAAAAGTTGCCACAACAATGTAACTTTTGTGGTTGCTACACTGTTAAAAGTGACAGCATGCAGCTATTGCATTTAAGAAATCATAAAATGCATTTTCACATCTTTGTATAATGTTTCTGAAGGTTAGTCTAAGAAGCTGAAAATAAGTTTGTTTTTTTTTTACAGCACAAGGCATCAAGGACATTTAGATTTTCCATTTCATGACCCCTTCAAAGAGGTTTTTATATCTTATGTGACCTTTACAAATTGCTTTCCTCTGTGTAACTCAAAGTAGTCAGGTTGATTTAGTCATATAAATAACATTTGTGACCTGGAAAAAAAATAAGTTTAGATATTACCACATATTCATTTTAGGTTACCTGACAAAAAGTTTAGTGTAGGTGTTTGTAAGGGCATTCAGTGGGTGTCAGGTGACTGCATCTACAGCGAGTCAACACAGTCCACCTCCAAGTCTATGTGATATTCTGGTCTCGGGTTCCTCTTTCAGTGCAAGCCTACAGGATATTTTGCCTGTTTTATCATCAGCCAGGTAAAAATCGTGAGCCTGATCACCTATAAAAGGGCTCAAAAGTCGGCATGGTACTATCCGCAGTACAGTGCAGTACAAGTAAAGCACAGAGGTTCAATACTTTAGGTTACAGGCTTCTTCAAACTCACGCTATGAGAAATAGCAATAGTTATGCTCAGCAAAAAAAAAAAAAAATGTACTGAGGCAAAAGTCATTTTTATAACCCTTGTAAATAAGAAGTACACTTTTTATAGAAATAGCATGCTTTAAAAGAATATTCTGAATGTAATGTTTTAAAAGCTTAACTTTATGTTAGTTACAAATAAATTAAATTAGAGTAACCTTATTTTAAGATGTCCTTGTTACAGTGTAATTGTACATTTAAGTACTGAGTAATGTTAATTAACTACACACTATATGGCTAGGGTTAGAATAAGGGTTTGGCTTAGGGTTACTTGCATGTAATTATGCATAATTAATTGTTGTTATAATAGTAAGTACATGTAACACATGTAACAAGGACACCTTAAAATAAAGTGTTACTGAAATTAGTTGACTATTTACGTAAGACTTAAGTACAGCTTTCATTTCATAAGTACTTCTGTTGTCTGTATTTTATTTGTAATTACACATTTGTAAAGATGAACTTGCAATTTAGTACACTTCACATATATTAACTTTAAATAAAATATCAAATAACACTACAGTTTTAAAAATTATAATAAACTACAGTTTATCACAGTCAACAAATCTAAATAAGTGGTAAAAGATTATTAAAATGGTTTAAAATGTACTTTAAAGTCATTTTTTATGTTTAATTTGACATTATTACAAAGTGCTCTTTAAGGTGTACTGAAGTGTGTTAAACAGTCATTAAAGCGCAACTCTTTAGGTACAATTATAACGTTTCATTAGTACTATATTATTTGCAAGTGTAATATTTAAGTGTGTGTCTGTGTATGTATATACTTTCAAAATTTGAAGTACATTTAATACAATTAAGCACACTTTATTTTCACAAGAGAAAGCCACACAGAACGACGTTTTTATAAAAGCTCTTTAGCGTTGCAGGCTGATTCAGAGTGACACTGATCTCCCCCTTCTTTGTGTTGCAGCTGATATGTGACACTCTGCAGCAGTATAATGCGTGTTGGCGTTTCCCCCACCGCAGCAGAACAAGCATCAGGCCTTGTCTACAGCCTTCAAGTGGGTGGCGCAAAAGACTGATGCCAGTAAAATGCTGTGATGTACAGAACACTCCTGAAATATATATGTTCGAATGTAGCAAACCCTAAAGGGGGTCTAAGACTCACTAGTGTGTCACTATTTATAATATTTAACTCTGCCTCCACTTACATGCCTGGTAAATCAACATGTCAGTTCTGTGCTCTTATATGAAAAATTCATGTGTGTTCAGCTAAGGTTATTTACAGAATTTACGGTTATTCACATCTGACATTTAGTTATGTACCAGAAACATTCAATATTTATATGAGGCTAATTTGGTAACATGATCTTGTGTAGTTTTCTCAGACAGGTTGTGATAAGAGTTCAGCATACTGTTACTGAAGATCATGCCCTTGGCCGATTTGTGTATTATTCATTCCCTTCAAAAAAGAAAAAAGAATAAAAAATCTGTTGCATTTTAAATCATATTCAAATAGCCGAGTAAGATTGAACTCATGTCTGTCATTGCTTGAGGAATCATGCAACACGTGTAGATGCTATGCAGTTTCATCATTTACTCACCCTCATATTGTTTCAAACTATGATTTTTTTTCTTCTGTGCAACATGTTTTGTCCATATGTTAACAGTCAGAAAGGTTTTCAAACTCCAAACTTTTCTTTTGAATGTTTTTTTAAAAGAATATTCACCCAAAAATGAAAATTACCCCATGATGTATAATGGCACTGAATGGCTGTTGAGATTTTGAAGTCCAATAAAATGCGTCCATCCATCATAAAAAGTACTCCACATGGCACCAGGGGTTAATAAAGACCTTTTGAAGTGAATCGATGCGTTTGTGTAAGAAAAATATCCGTATTTAAAACTTTATAAACTACAATTCTCTATCTGGTGTACGTGTTCACAAGAGAGTGGCGTTTCAGCAGATGATGTAGGCGTAGCGTGAGAAAATCCTTTTGTATTTTGTTTAGAGCAAAGGAAAACTTGTCTCCTTTTGGCTTATATCGAAATCATCCGACATTTTCAACCTGATCTCATGATAAAAACATACCTCTGGGAACTTTTTTGCATAAAATACTGCCACTGAGTGGTGCTAAAAGAATGTTCGTTTTTTTCAGATGAAGGTACATGTGGTGCGTTTTATGTGACGTTGGTTTTGTATGTGGCACTGCAGTTCTGACTTGAAATGTCCATTGAGTGGTGCTATAACTCTAATGCTCCATGATGTGTTAAAATTACGAACCAACTTAACTTAAATCTTTCATCTCTTTCATCGCAAGTCATATTGGTACGTATTTCACGTCTTGCGAAAAAGTTCCCACAGGTACGTTTTCATAATGAGATTAGGTAGGGCATTTTTCTTTACAAATACTCGCTTTTGTGTTTTGTTTTGGAATGACACTCTCTCATGTACATGTATACGACAGTTAGAGATTACGGTTTATTAAGTTATATAAGATATTTTTCTTGCACGACACATCAATTCGCTTCAGAAGGCCGTTATTAACCCCTCAGAGCCATGTGGAGTGTACTTTATGATGGATGGATGCACTTTATTGGACTTCAAAATCTCAACAGCCATTCACTGCCATTATTAAACCTGAGCATTCTATTAACGTTACTGGAAGAACTTTTTTTTCTAACTTTGAGAGGACCTTGCGAGAACATTCACCAACATTCTGAGAATGTTCCCTGTTAGCTGTGTTAACTGCATCTCTGAACAACATGCAACAATATATTAATAACATGAAAGTTATGTCAGTCATGACTTTCATGATTGAATCAGTGTTGTTGAAAGAACTGGTTAAGTGAATAATTCAGTGATTTACTCATAAAGACGTCGCCACCAGTGAAGCACCTTTGAAGCCTGCAGAAAGAGTCAGCGATAATTCTTCATCATAAACTTCATCAAATACACATGCACATTTTCACAAATTGGAGTTCTGAAATTAACGGTCAGATTAGTGACATTTCGGTCAAAATTTGTGGACAAAAAATGTTTATTGTTTAATGTCTATTGTTAATAGTGTAGTGATGTATGAAGCACAGCTCACACAGGATCCCTAGTACATGTTCATATACTAGGGATGTAACGGTATGAAAATTTTTTAACACGATTATAGTGAACAAAATTATAAATTATCAATATTATCACTGTATTGTTCAAATTGGTTATTGTACATCTGCAAGATGTCTGTTAAAGATCTCTTGATCTGGAAAGCATCTGCGGTGCACAAACGTCTGCCAGTCATCTGTAAGATGTCTAAATCATAATACATGCATTCTAAATCATAAACATCTTAAAGACATCTAATAGACGTCTGTTGCACATCTGATAGGAAAAGTCCAATAGATGAGCAAACTACGTCTTGCAGATGTAAATGCAGACGTCAAATAGACGTCTCCGAGATGTACGTGTGCTATCAGGGTTACCAGTGATGTCCGGAGTTTAAATGACAACATGACTGATAATAGTTTATCTAATAACTTGTTTGAAATGTTCAAATAAAGCTTTGAAAAGGTTTCATAAAATGGTAGACATCACATTTCAGCCTTTAAAAAAAGGGGGTTAAGTCAAAATGAATAAAGGATTATATGTATTTTATCTGCTCCATAAATAATTCTAGATACCTTATCCAAATTGTTTAAATGTGTAGAATCCACATAATCTTGTTTTTCATTGGTAGGGCATGCAAACTCGGTCCATTTTAGCAAAGACTATAGAATACCCAAGACTTGTCACTACTTTAGTTTTAAATGGGGAAAGATGCAACACTCATTATTAATGAAAGAGCCAATTATTGATTAGTAAAGTCAGAGCGCCACTGCAGCTGCCATTAGAAGTCCTGGTATAGAAAGAGTCAGCGTTCTGAGATGTGCGCTCAGTACTGCACATGCGCACTGGTTGATCTAGCCTGAAAAATATGCTTTTTTTTTTAAAGCTATTAGAGCATAAGGAACAATATTCATGAGGCAGTTCTTGTCAGATTTCACTGGTGATTTTAAATATGAAATTTAATCGTAAACTTGGTGAACAGTTTTGGAGAATTTGACGCTTCCCCATTCAAAGAGATAGGAGCTGCACTTGCCTGCCCGAGAGGCATTTCAAAGATGGCCGCTGAGTGAAATGACTTGCCTTAAAGGGACTGTGGTTTTAGCCAGACAAAAACTGCACACAGGCTGAAGGTAAACGGAAGTCTCTGTAAATCCACTCTCTGACACTAGGTGGCACTTATGGAACAGCAAAGTTACAGCTGTATTACATGGAGCGAAGACGAAAACAAAATGCCATTGAATCTTTTCTTGAGACAGTCAGAACATTCAGAGGTACATTCATTTAATTAGTTCATTCATATATGCATTTGTATAACTCCCATCATTTAACCTCCCATCTTTCCGCCATGCATTCATTTGCTTGACAAAGTTGAATCTGAGGCAGAATATGTGTGTGGAAATTTTTCACCATCACGTGAAACTCCTGATCACGTGGATTCCTATTGACATGACTGGAATTCAGCCAAACTCAATGACCACAAGTGACCACACCAAGGCAAATAGGCTTCCATTGTAAATGCATTACAGCACTTGATACATGATACAGATCTTGTATTAAAATAAGAACAATACTTTTAATTTTATCCAGTAGGAGGTCCAAAAAAGCAGATATTTGAAAATGGTTATTTCGTATTTACGAAGACCAAAAACATGAGCATGAGAAGCCCGTTCTAGCACCACACTATATTTAAAGGTGGACAGGATCAGTTGTCATTCCTATTATATACTGTATTGTTTAATTGGACTCCAAGCATAATATCTGTTTTCACAGTGCCAGCTTCCTGTCACCACAAGCTCCTGTAGGGCAGAAATTGAAACTCGAGCACAATGTGCAGCGGAGGGTTTCCCCTGTGAGCTGAGCCATTCTAATCTCATTTGAGAGACACTGGGAGGTTTATGGGCCCTTCTTCATCATAACCCTCACACAAAGGTAACGGCAACGGGGCCAGAAATATGATGAATGCCAGAGTAAAATGAAAAATGTGGAGCCACAGAGGGGAAAAGAAGAGACGTGAAAAGAAAGAGTTGCCCCAGCAGGCTGGTTAAATTCTCTGTGCGGAATTAAATAAGCCTAATTATGACAAATCTTCCCTCTGCCACTGTGCTTAAGAATTATGAGCATATGTATTTATAGCATGACTGGCCTCTTACCGTCGTTCTCTCCAGGGTGTCCACAATCCCTCATCCTACCAACCTCATTGAATTAAAGGGACAGCCCACCTAAACATGAGAATTTTATTTGCTGGTCCATGTTGTTCCAAACTCATGTGAGTTTCTTTATTTTGTGGAACAAAAAAAGTTCTGAAGGTTGTGTTTTTGGTCTTCTCCATTTAATTGTAATAAATAAAGGCCAATAAAGAGACCACAAGGAGTATATATTACAATATTAGCCACTTTACGCAAGTTAAGTAATTACTTTTGTCAAGTAGCTAGTAAAGTAACAGATTACTTTTTAAATTACAAGAAAATATCTGAGTTAACACCAGTTACTCAAATAAGTAACACCAGTTACTCCCTCCCAACGCGTAACTCAGAATATTATGCAAACCTGCAATAAATCAATATGTTAAATAATACAAATATCCTTCATGTATTTAATCCCATTTGATTAACCAGTGTCTTTGCTGATGACCTACGATGATCCAGTTCAACCATTCTAAGAAATAAAAATTATTCAAAATAAACTAACATTTGTTTTTTTTTTGTTGTTTTTTTTACTTTCTTCTTCTCATTATACTGTACGGACCTGAGTTGCGTTTTCCTTCAGCCTGAGGCTTTTGGTGTGAAAGGGCTTTTACATAGAACATTTCATATTAAGAACAAACAGGTAAGCCCTGCCCAGATTTAAAAAGTTATGCAAAAGTAATGTAATGCATTACATTCCGTAAAAAGTAACTAAGAAACATAATTAGTTACTTTTTTAAGGAGTAACACAATACTGTAATGAATTACTTTTAAAAGTAACTTTTCCCAACACTGTAGCTATGTAAAAAAACGAAATACTTTGTTGCAGGCACAAACTAAACAAAGTAGGCACAAATCACTAGTGGCCTATAACTTGTATTCCCAGTATGGTGTCACAATATATGGTGCATAACATTTGTACTGAGAGTGATGACACATTTTTAATTCTGTGTCAGCTATTCTATACAACAGTACAAACATTTAGTGTTTAGATCTCCTGCTGGAACATGCACTTAAAAAAACATTGAAAAAATGTGGAAAAGGCACCACAAAAGGCACAAAAAATAACAGTTCCTTCAAAGAATAGTTCACTCAAAAAAATTAAAACTTGCAGAAAATGTACTCACCCTCAGGTCATCCAATATGTGTATATTTTTTCATGGGAGAGATTTGGAAATTTAGCATTATATCACTTGCTCACCAATGGATCCTCTGCAGTGAATGAGTCCAAACAGCTGATAAAAACATCACAATAATCCACAAGTAATCCACACCACTTCAGTCTATCAATTAACATCTCGTGAAGTTGAGTTTGAAAGAAGAAAACAAATCCATGGATTTTGGATGTAAAATCCAAAGTATAAAAAGAGACAGTGTTGTGATAATGCATTTGTGGCACTGGACCACAAAACCAGTCATAAGGGTACATTTTTTGAAACTGAGATTTATACATCATCCGAAAGCTAAATAAACAAGCTTTCCATTGATCATCTGTCATTTTGTCAGGATGGGACAATATTTGGCAGAAATACAACTGTTTGAAAATCAGGAATCTGAGGGTGCCAAAAATCAAAATATTGAGAAAATCGCCTTTAAAGTTATCCAAATGAAGTCGCCAGCAATGCATGACTCTAATCAAAAATTAAGTTTTGATATATTTACGGTAGGAAATAGGATTTTGGGGAAGTAGGATTTTTTAGGAAGTGGGATTTTTGGCATAAAAGAAAAATCAATAATTTTGACCCATACAGTGTATTTTTGACAACTGCTACAAATGTACCCCTGCTACTTATGACTGGTTTTGTGGTCCAGGGTCACATTTTAGCTTTTTATCTTTTTCAACCTTCCTGAATTTTAGGTTTTTATTTTTTTCACATTTTATGTTTTTTCACGTGTTTGTAAGAAAAGGTCAAATATTTTACATTTTAAATAAAAAAATTAATTTAAAATAAAATTAATCTAATTGTGGCCAATTAAATTTTAGATTTTCACCTCACATAATTTTTATTTTAACTTAAAGTCATAATATTGAACTCAAATAGAACAAATCACTACAGCAATGAAACTTTGGTATGAACTAGCGACTTTAGTCCTTGGAGTGACGAGAAAATCTATGGCGGTAGTTGTCTGAAGAGAAATAAAGTGTCCACCCCGCTCTCCAGCCCTCCTCTCAACACGACCTCCACTTTCAGGAAGACAAATGTCCACCGGCCTTATCAGTACGTCCATCTCGATTTCTCTCTCCACAGCGTGTGGGAGAATGACTCAGACTAGTTGATCGATGCAAGCCGGGTCAGCCCATTCCTCGCGGCAAGATGGCTCACCCGCCGCACCGGCTCACTGATTTACACTGCGGGGGCGGCAGCTGGGGCACAGCAGAGATATGATGCCAAACAGCAGTTTATTTTAAGTAAAATGATTGAATGACTTATATAATGATAAATGTCTAACAGTTACTGTGTATGTGGGTTTTAGCAGATCTTATTAAATTACTGCATTTATTTAATGAAATCTGAGGATGTTCTGGTTAATTTCCTACAACCTCAGGATGAGGCTTATATCCCTTGAGGGTTTTTTTTCTGATTAAGATATCTGTGAGGGATGCCAGTCATGACAGAATTTAATCATTCACAGAGATTATTGCTACAAGTGGCTGCCGAATGATTCATGTCCAGAGATTGATTTAAAAATAATCAGGTTTTTGCTCAAGTGCACTTCAGTGAATATGTGAATGTCAAATTTTACACCACAGGGGGAAAAAAGAAAAAACCTTAAGCATTTTTGGTATCTGTCAGCTTATGATTTTTCATGGGGAATTAAGACACAGTACGGTTTCAATCCGAGTCTTTAGAAAAACTTTATTTTGAAACTTTGCTAAAATGATCCTACTGCTTTATGAAATCCAGACGCCTAAATGAAATATATTTGCTTAAGTTAGCTAATACTTTCTCAAAGACAAATGTCTTTTTTTTTTTAACTTCCTTATCAGAAAGCAGCAGAACAAAACAAAAACAGATGGCAAAGTCAAAGGCCCCAGCCGTTAGCTTTGTAAACTGAAAATAAAATTGTGTCCAATGTCTTTCTATTTCTCCCTCTTTTTTGGAAATGCTAAGCCAGATGGCTATTACTTTCTAGTGCCTCATGGGTGTGTGAATAAAAAAGTCAGAAACTCATGTGAGCCATGTGATCATGGTTATTTGATAGGCGCTGGTGCTGTGTGTTTTGGACATTTGTTTAATGTCTTTAGATTAGCCTATAATGTACTTTGGAGTTTTCATTAAGGGTCACTGTATGTCAATTATGATGGATTTGGCAATTATGGCTTGGATCTGTCTGGTTTTAGTCTAATTTAAGACATCATAAATCACACAAATACACTTAGATAAAAGCAATATCGAAAGGGTTTTGTCTGGCCTGTGTATAAAACTGTCAGTTTCAAACCCATCAGTATTGCAGATGCATAATTGGCAGGACCTTCTCCACTAACATAATATAATAAATGTAACTTTACATTCATACATACATACATATTAGAGCTGTTAGATTATTTAAATTTTTAATCATGATTAATTGCATCCACTATTATTCACACAATTATCATGAAATTAAGCACACAGCATTTATCTTGTTTAATGCATTCATTTTGTCATCATTTGCTATATCCAGCAAAGCAAAGCACCAGACTAAAGGGTGGTTCTAAAAAAAATTTTTGCAAGCTTTTTTCAAGGTACATTTAGGTGTCTTTCCAAAAAAGGACAATTGGAGACTACAAAAGGATACCAAATAACCAAATGATATGCATACTAAAGCACGCAAAAAAAAAAAATACAGAAATATCACTTGCTTTAGTAATTTATCTGTAATCAGCTATGACACTTTTTACCAATATAGGCTCAATATAGATACTGAGACATACTGAGAGGCATTTAGACATATGACTGTATGATTTTTGCCACACCAAACGTACCTTTCATACCTACAATAATCATACAACACGACTTATAAAGGCCAAATATCCTTTTGAAAGTTGGCTCAAAAATCTGAAGTGAAATTTTCTTGGCATGAGTGGAATCTGAATAAAGTATTTTATTGCCTGTAGTATTAATCTACACAAAAACACACTTCATCTTTAAATGCATGACCTTCACAAGCAGAACTATTAGAAAATGTGTAGTTTGTATGCACATATTCATTTATAAAAAACTATGAAAACAGGGCCTCATTTTTTTTTAATTCATGCGTTGACAAACATTACACAGAATGCATGTCCTCTCTGGTCTAGTGAGAATAAATGCTAATGGATTTTTGATCTGGCCGCTGTCTGCCTCTCAGCTGGGATATATTATGTCTGTAACACTGATATTTTATGGCTGTGCTCCAAGTTTCTGAGGACCCATCAGAATAAACATGGCGATGAGACAGGCCAAACCACAGTAAAGGGTGTATTACAGGAAGCAGTTTGCTTTTCCTTCCCCCTCACCGAATCTGCCTGATGCCTAAATATTCAGGATGTAAGAGTGCAGGCAGAATAATGCATCTCATCCATCACAGTGATCTCATTTGTATTCTGACTTATGTAAAGTATAGCTGTACAAATGGTATTTACCAACATCACATGTTTACTTGGTAAATAAGTGACTAACTTTTAAACTAACTCTACAAAACAAAAATTGTACAGAGACAACATTTTTTGGTGTGTTGGAAATAGTGTGATGTGGCTACATATGCAATATAAATGTTAAAATGATTATTTCACTCCTTGTTTAGATCATAGATCTAGATCAAATGCACTTCATAAAATACAGTGTAAAATAAAATGTATAGAATTAGTAAAATACAAAACAAATATGTTTTTTGAACGAATAGTTTATCCGAAAATGAAAATTTGCTTACAATTTACTCACCCTCATTTAGATGAGTTTGTTTCTTCAACAGAGCAGATTTGGAGAAATTTAGCATTTCATCACTTGCTCACCAGTGGATCCTCTGCAGTGAATGGGTGCTGTCAGAATGAGAGTCCAAACAGCTGATAAAAACATCACAGTAATCCACAGTTAATCCACACATCTCCAGTCCATCAAATCTTACGAAGTGAAAAACTGCTAGTTTGCAAGAAACAAATCCATCATTAACTTTCAACCACTGCTTCTAGCCAGAAGTCCATAATCTATAATAATGCTTCTCCAGTATAAAAGTCCATCCCCTGTTTTCCTCTCACATCAAAATTGCAATATTATTACAACTATAATGCAATTTTTGGGTGAACCTTTAAGACTGAAAGTCTGGAGTAAGAGTTAAAAATACATACACAGTGGGCTATTGTAAACTTCCAAATATGAATGTTGATGCTATTGTAAGATGATTCCAAGACAGGTTCCATGAGTCATAACAAGTTATTTGGTAACACTTTAGAATAGGGAACACATTCACTGTTATCTAAGAGTTTTCCCTGAACAAACCCTGAACAAATTTGCTGCTTATTAATAGTTAGTAAAGTTGTTGTTAAATTAAAGAATGGGGTTGGGTTAAGGGATCTAAAATATGGTCATGCAGGCATTAATATGTGTTTTATAAGTACTAATAAACAACCTTTATGCTAGTAATCAATTAATAGGGAGAACTGGTCCTTAATAATATATATATATATATATATATATATTTTTTTTTTTTTATGGAATANTTTTTTTTTTTTTTATGGAATATATGTGGTGGCATTAAATATTTATTATTAGATTAATTAAATAATTAATTACTTTTATTATAAATACAAGAATAAAGCTACAGTAATTGATCAAATTCACTATTCTACAAACCTCTACATCTCTGTCTTAGTTGCAGTCAATAAAATTATATTGTACATATCAGTGCCTCATTCCAAATCTAACATTGCTTCCATCTGTTTTTGCCTTGTGTTAGTAAAATGTTCTGAGATCTCACACCTTACAGTATAGGAAGTGTATAAACGTGACAAGATCAATCCTTAAATCAGCCTTGTGAGCATTATAGGAAATCCTCACAAGAGCCATCAGAGGTCGTGCTAAACATTTCATGCTAATGGCATCATGGAGGATCACTGTCTGGAGCATCTTAGCACGGCAGAAACAGATGCTGTGTCTACTCTGACTGTATGTTGTGGGATTACAGAACAGGCATGAGGCAGACGTTGCTAATTCATTTCAAATCCTTCCTAACACCTTTAAAGAGATTTGCGAGGCAGCTGTAAGGGCTAAGAAGCTTCATGGGTGTTTCGTGTTGGTCTTGGGAAGACACGTAGATACAAAGGAAAAAGCTGAGACTCTGCAGTTGTGTTGAAACAATTGAAGTTTACCATTAAAACCTCGACTTAGCAATTTGAATAATATATATATATATACAAATGTTTGTGTGTGTGTGTGTGTGTATATATATATATATTTTTTTTTTTTTTTTTCAGCTGGTTTTGCTCAAAGAATCAGGAGTTAACTGCAAGCCAGTATGTGGCTGCTTAGCATGGCCATGTTAGCCCATGATGGCAGATGTGGTAACCACACCCTTAAAGAATTAGTTCACTTCCAAAATGAAAATTTCCTGATAATATACTCAGCCCCATGCCATCCATGTTCATGTCTTTCTTTCTTTCTTCAGTCGAAAAGAAATTAAGGTTTTTGAGGAAAACATTCCAAGACTTTTCTCCATAGTTGACTTAAATGGTGGCCAACGGGTTGAGGGTACAAATTGCAGTTTCAGTGTAGCTTCAAAGGGTCTACACGATGCCAATCAAAGAATAAGGGTCTTATCTAGTGAAACGATCAGCCATTTTCTAAAATATATATATATATATATATATATATATATTAAAATTTATACTTTTTAACTACAAATGGTTGTTTTGCACTAGCTCGACCTCACACATTATGTAATCACGCACGTGCGATGTAGGCAGAAGTACCCAGAGTTTACAAAGCAAACATGCAAAGAAAGCCCAATACCCTTTATATAAAAAAAAAGGCAAAACAACGATGTAGGACGATTTTGAAGTTGCAGCAGAAAATGAGATGGAGTGCTTCGTCCTACTCTACATTTTTGAACCGAAGTACACAGGCAAAGAACTAACCATGCTTGACTTTTCCAACGTGATTACGCGATGCGTAAAGATGGGCATGTGCATCACTGAGCTAGTGCAAGAAAAGCATTTGTGGTTAAAAAGTATATACACTCTTTAAAAAAAGGTGCTTCACAAAGCCTTAGAAGAACCTTTTTTGTTTAAATGGTTTCATAAAGAACTTTTAACATCTGAAGAACCTTTCTGTTTCACAAAAAGTTCTTTGTGGTGAAAGAAGGTTCTTCAGATTATAAAAAGGTACAATAGAGATGGCTCTTTTTGTGGAACCAAAAATGGTTCTTCTATGGGAGCGGTGGCGAATGTCAATCCCGGAGAGCCGCAGCCCTGCAGAGTTTTGCTTCAACCCTAATCAAACACACCTGAACAAGCTAATCAAGGTCTGAAGGGTTACTAGGAAGCTATAGGCAGGTGAGTTTTTATTAGGGTTGGAGCTGAACTCTGCAGGGCTGCAGCTCTCCAGGACCGGAGTTTGCCGTGGAATGTTTTCCTCAAAAACCTTAATTTCTTTTTGACTGAAAAAAGAAAGAAAGACATTAATCTCTTGGATGACATAGAGGCAAAGTTGTGGACTTGAGTCGCATGACTTAAGACTCGACTCGGACTCGAGTCCCAAATTTGATGACTTGTGACTCGACATAATCAAAGAAGACTTGCGACCCGACTTTGACAGCAATGGCTCTAGACTTGATTTGGACTTGAACCCTGTGACTTGGCAAGTCTTATGTCCTACCTTCTAAAAAACAAAACAAAGAGAGGGACTTGCTAAGTGAGCGCTTGTATTGTTTTTATCCACATAATGTTTAGGATATTTAATGTTTTAGACATTTAAATTACACATAATCACTATAAACCACTTATAATAATAATAAGAAGAAGAAGAACAAATGCAGATTGATATTGAAACAGCAGTAGCCTAATAATAGGCTAAACCTTTCGAACATAATTTGATTTTTTTTCACATCAAACACTTGTATGTAGCCTACATATAAAATTCACTCTATTCTTCCTGTTTACCAGCCACTCACTTTCATGTCTTTTAAAAAATGGATGAATTCACGTGTTGTAAATCAGACAGGCTCTACTACATGGTAGCGCACATATAGCCCCGAAAGTAAGCCATCAACTGTGATCATTATGAACTTGATTAAAACACAAAATACATCTACTTGCATATATGTGTGTATCTGAATAGCTACAGTTTTGCCATGAATAATTTTGCATGCCTCATTTATTAAACCTGCTGAACGGCGTGGTGCCAGACATATTAGGTTTGGCTACTTGTGGCCAAGAGACATATAACAGTAAACTCGATATATTAACTCAACCCCTGGAATTATTAAAATATTAACATTTTATTTTGAATGTAGAATAACAAAGACAGTGCAGTGCCATGATTATAATTATCATTGCACTCATCTCAGTGACAGCATGAAATTTGAATAACTTGTTAGCAATAGATTTGCTGAAGAAATAGCCTATATAAGAACGTAAAATAATGTAGAGCTATAAGAAAACACATCATCCAATCCGTCTTTTAAACCCATTCACAGATGGTTTCTTATTTTTATTTAAAGTTTGTATACATTATAACTATTGTTATATATTTACTTTTTTTTTTGCTTCATTTTATGTATCTCTTTGCCCAGTAATTAACGTTCTGTATCAACATATCAAGTACCATAAATGTTTTGTAAATACTGTAAATAATACCCAACAATCATGTCAGTAAATCTAAGTTTATTTCAGTAGGTGCTGATAGATGAACGTCTGTATTATGTATTCGCAAATTATTAAATATTTGACTCAACTGATTCATTAAAATAACTGAATCAATGAAACAAATGAAACAGTGGAATTAAATTATTCATTCAATTAGGCCTATATTTGTTCACAAACAATGATTAATTCCTCAGTGAAACACCACTAATTATTACATCTTTATAATTATACTTACTATGGACTATTATTGACTTTATTTTACTGTAGTAATTAATACAGAGACATTAATTTGGGCAAATAGTACTAATGAGTTGTTTAGGACTTGAAGCTTAAAGATGAC
>JAHKKF010492326.1:0-13939 GCA_019740295.1 Labeo calbasu
GATGAAGAGGGTCCTGTATTTAAATCAAGTTCCTCGAGCCTTCCACATGATTTTAGCACTGAAGAAATGTAGTTCGGCTCATTGGAGCAGTAAGTTCATCACTTCCCATTATGATGAGCGAAGCGTTGAGCACTTTGCCTAATACAATTGACTCCACTTAATCACAGTTCCCTCTCATTCGATAGGGCAGCTGCTCATGTTTCTCTGCAGTATCTGCATTCTGCTTCATATGGAAATAAAAATCACAAATGAGATCTCTTTAATATCTACCTTGTGGAAAAAGCACACTTTAGCACAGTGTACTATTACGGAAATAATATACTTTAAAATACTGAATGTTTTTAAAAAGTAAATTGCTTTTTAAATTAAATGGAAATGTATTATACTTCAAATTTATTTAATGCGATTAGCTGAACTATAGAAGTTTTTTCTGAACCACTGAAGTATGACTTTAGTCTACCTGCATACATAATTTCTATTGAAACTTTTAAATCATGCATTTGAATAGACCTGAAATTACATACTTATAGTGTAAATCAGAGGGAAAGAGCTGCTTTAGCATTTGTCACTGCTGCCAAAGCTCAAAACAGGGTTCTATGGATCCAATGCAGGTGAACATAAAGACTCATACATGAAAATGTCTTTGTGAGAGACTATAGGAGAGAGGAGTGATGGGGTTTCCTTTGTCTGGCATTAGTCCGTTACACACATGCCATGCTCTCACTCTCTCTTAATGTGAAAGAGCATGCAGTGAGAGATGCTATCAGCCGCTGGCTCTGAGTGAACAGAGAACAGCATTCATTCATCTCCACAGGCTCTGCTTTATAACAGCAGACAGAAAGGTTTCACAGAGCATGCTGTGGGCTTTTAATCCCCTTATAAACTATATACAAAATCAGGTTTTTACAACTGAACAGCTTTTATACTCTTAAAGGAAGCATTCTGTATGCATTTCTGTCCACTAAGTACCAGTACTTCTCAATCTTTAGAGATGAATAAAAAATAGACACAGTTTGTTACACCTCTGTATGGCTAGAGGACATACAGTATAAAATATTTACAACATATACATAAGGAATAATACAAGCTTTCAGGCATGTTTTTTTTTTGCAAAATAAACCCTTAGAGGGAGATTAATACCATAATGCGAAGTGGCTGACAGTATCAGACTTACAGGCGCATATCAATAAATTAAAATGTCGTGGAAAAGTTCATTTATTTCAGTAATTCAACTCAAATTGTGAAATTCATGTATTAAATACATTCAATGCACACAGACTGAAGTAGTTTAAGTCTTTGGTTCTTTTAATTGTGATGATTTTGGCTCAACAAATTAGAATGCTTCGATTGTTTCGATTACTTGACAAGCCTCTCAAGGCTGCGGTTCTCTCGATTGGTTGTGCATCTTTTTCTTCCACACGTTTTCCTTCCACTCAACTTTCTGTTAACATGCTTGGATACAGCACTCTGTGAACAGCCAGCTTCTTTGGCAATGAATGTCTGTGGCTTACCCTCCTTGTGAAGGGTGTCAATGATTGTCTTCTGGACAGCTGTCAGATCAGCAGTCTTCCCCATGATTGTGTAGCATAGTGAACCAAACTGAGAGACCATTTTGAAGGCTCAGGAAACCTTTGCAGGTGTTTTGAGTTGATTAGCTGATTGGCATGTCACCATATTCTAATGTGTTAATGAGATTTTTGTTAAATGTGAGCCAAAATCATCACAATTAAAAGAACCAAAGACTTAAACTACTTCAGTCTGTGCGCACTGAATTTATTTAATACACAGGTTTCACAATTTGAGTTGAATTACTGAAATAAATGAACTTTTCCACGACTTCTAAGTTATTGAGATGCATCTGTAGTTTAGAAAATTAATAAATACATAAATGCATTACTGTAAATTTAATATTGATTTAAGTTTAAATTATTTTATTATGTGAAAAAGCAGGCAGTGCAAACTTACAATGCATGAACTTATGTAAATATTGCTGTTAAAATACATATTACTTCTGTTGTGTATTGATGCACGTAACAATTATTAAATAAAATAAAAGAAATTGTAAATAAATGTATATTAGTAATTAAAAATATATTTTAATATTTTACACTACTGTTCAGAAGTTTGGGGTAAGTACGATTGATCAAAAATGACAGCAAAGACTTTTAGATTGTTACAAAATATTTATATTCCGAATAAATGCATTTATTTTGAAATGTCTACTTATCAAACAATCCTTGAAAAATTCTGAAGGAATCTGAAACATCATGTGACACTAAAGACTGGGGCAATGGCTGTAAACTGCATTTTAAAATATATTAAAATAGAGAACTATTATTTTGCATTTTTATATTTTACAATATCACTGTTTTACTGTATTTCTCTATTTACCAGCTAGTCCGGCATCAAACCAGCTCTAACCAGCATCAACCAACCTGGTCATGAAACATGAGAATTCATGCTGGTTTAAATTGGTCTTTTCAGCAGGGTCCGGTAATGTAAATAATCACAGTCTTGAGTACAGTTCAGGCAATGTGTTTTGGTGGCAGTGTGAGCCTTCCCTGCTGTTATATTCTTCCTCTGTTACATCCTTTCCAACCAGTTAGTCCAAGAGCAACATTTGTTGAGTGATTCATTACACTGGTGTAAATGCTACATGGGAACCAGTGAGTGCCATAAGCTTGGACCTCACAAAATCTACTCACAGACACACACTGAGGGTTTACCAGACTTGCACACACATCCCCTTCTGGTGGCCTGATCCAGGCATCAATCTCAGTACACAAGAACATGCTACAAACTGGAGATTTGGATCAACAGAGCCATTAGAGTTTACTGGCCAGACTTCTGTGTGATTTAATTGGGGTGGACAGTGTGTTCAATGGTCAGATTGTCAGCTCGCCACTGTTTGTCTACTCTTGTCCACGTCATCAAATTATGGAAGCTTATTTCTACCAAAGAAGATAAATATAAAAAAGATTAATTGTGACTTTTTATCCAAAAAAAAACTTTTTTTCTCAGAATTCTCATTTTTTACAATTGAGAATTTATATCGTGCTATTACAAAGTCACGATTCTGACTTCTTTCTTCGAATTGTGAGCTTATACTTCGCAACTGCAAGACATTAATTGTGATATGTAAACTCAGCATTCAGAGGAAAAAACTTAGAATTTTGAAATGCTAATTCTCAGTTGTGAATTACAACTTTGTGATTCTGACTTTTGTATCTTGTAATTGAGTTATTAATTGCTAGATGTAAATAAAATTTGGGGGGAAATAAGTCAGAATTGCTATATGTAAATTTGCAATTGCAAGTTATTTTCATGATTTTGACTTCTCAGAATTGCAGGTTTATGTCTTGCAATTGCAAATTATTAATTGTCATTGTCAACTGTCAAAAGTCAGAATTGCAAATGCAAACTTGCAAATCTGAGTTATGAACTCACATCTCAGATTTGTAAGAAGAACTGCGAGATGTAAACTTAGAATTCTGAGAGAAAAAAAGAATTGAAAGATGTAAACTTAAGATTCTGGGAAAAAAATAAGAATCGCAAGATGTAAACTTAGAATTCTGAAGAAAAAAGTATGAATTGAGAGTTGTAAATTTAGGATTCTGAGACAAAAGTAAGAAATGAGAAATGTAAACTTAGAATTCTGAGAAAAAAGTAAGACTTGAGAGATGTAAACAGGATTACGAGAAAAAAAAAGTAAAAATTGCAAGACGTAACCTTAGAATTCTGAGGAAAAAAAAGTAAGAATTGCAAGACGTAAACTTAGAATTCTGAGGGAAAAAGTAAGAATTGCGAGATGTAAACTTAGAATTCTCAGAAAAAAGTAAGAACTGCAAGATGTAAACTTAGAATTCTGAAGAAAAAAGTAAGAATTGAGAGACGTAAATAGTCAGAGTAAGAGTTTTATAACCAACATTTGTGAAATATTGAGAAAATTTGAGAAATATTCTGCAATTCTGAGAAAAAGTCAGAATTGTGAGATATAAATTTGCAATTGTGAGAAAAAATCTTAACTGCGAGATAAGACGTTGCAATCATCTTTTTAAAATGTTTATTCTGTGGTGGAAATAAGCTTCAATACCAAACTGTAACTCTAACATGACCATTCCAGGTTAGCATTAGACAGAAGAAAACACACACAAGAAAACAGACAATCAACTGGCTGACGAGAATTTCCAACTAAAGCAGATTCCACACACTAGGAGTCATAGCGAGGGCAAAAACCCTGCAGAGAATAGTAGCAACCTCAAATCATGGGCCCCTAAGGCCCCCAGTGTACCATGAAGTGGGCCCCAACTTCCATTTACTTCTGTCAAACCGAGAAAAGAATTTGAGTGGGTATAAGGTCTCTTCTACCCTGCTGGGCTGAAGCTCATTCACTGTTCATTTGACTCTGGATACTCTTCTTTATTGGGTCTTAGAGGCGGCAGGCAGCTCTTTAAAAAGCTCCAGAAATTTACAGGCTCACAGACAAACAGCTCCCTCCATTTTGCGACAGGGTTTTTAGGCCTGTAGAGAGCGAGTAGAGCTGGGCACGATTTACAGATGCTGTTAAAGCTGGATATGAGGAGATAAATCTGAGGGTTGGGAAGGTCTGGGATGAAAACAAAGAGACCAACCTCACAGCAGCATGCGCTCGAGCAGCAGTAAACAGAAAGGTTGTAGCTCAAACTCAAGCAAAGGCCCCACCCCAGCGAAGGGAAATAAATAGCCTTACCTGCCATAAACATAGATGTACATATTATTATCGGGAAACGCTGCCAACTGTGTGATATGATTGTCTCTCTGACTTACTACTGATATCACTGACAAGATTAAGTTTAAAAATTAACTTCATTAAATTCAGAATGAGAATGAATAAATGAATGAATAACTAAATTTCTATTTTTCAACTGTTCTATTTTTTCAATTTTTCAAGTCAGAATTTTAAGAAACTGGTGTGTTCTCATTAATCATCATTACATTTTAACTCTTTCCCCATCACTGAGACATCAATCAATTTTCTGAGAAAAAAAAACTGATTTGACATTTCCTCATTAAATGGTTTGATGTTTTTGCCATAATATAAAAAAAACCCTGATGTTTCTTTTACAGTTTTTTCAGTATGTTTGCACTTATCAATAGTTTAGGTTCTGTTTTGGAGAGAAATTACTCATAATTGAAAAAAATCTTGATATTTTTCAGCACAAGTGCCAATGTTTACTGAGATTGGCCAACCACCTTTTCATCATCTTTCACTAAAAGATTAGATTTAAGTTGACCACCCTTCTTTTCCTCTCATGAAATATTCATCTCAAGGTTCGTTCGTCTTAACATGGCTTCTGTCCAAATTAGAAAGCTGTTTGAGCTCCAGTCATCTGTCCGGGAGTTCTATAAATATGCTGTCTAAGAAGGACCTAAAGGAGGAAACTGCCAGCCATAACATGACCCAGTTCAGGGAGGAGTCACACTGAGAATTGCATGTCACCTTTCCCAGCCTGTGAATTTTGCATGAGTCTTACAAGCAAAGATAAATATTTGATAGCGGCCTGCAAGATCTTCTATTATGAGTTTAAATGGACTCCACACAGCTGGTTCCAAAACTAACCAGACCTCCTCTGTGTTTGGTTAAATACTCAGAAATACTGAATGAAGGTCAGAGTATAGATTCTTCAGTCAGTGCAAGTTAAGATTTGAGTTAAATTCAGTCAACCTTTGTGGTAAAACATTGTGTAAATAGCACTGAGCACTGATAATAACGACTAAAAGGTTTAGACTAACCTTAAAAGTTAGTCATCTAATTTTTTTCTTTAAGACTGGTTGCAATTTTTAAAATTAGGTTACATAAAACATAGATTAGTCTAAGTTGAATCCAGAAAAGTTATTACCCCTTCACAAACTGCTAGTTGGTCAGACTAGTTCTTAATATGCTGTCTTAACATACAGGCATCTATCATACGGTTGAAGTCAAAAGTTTACATACACCTTGGAGAAAAGGTTTATTATTTTACCAAAATAAGAGGGATCTTACAAAATGCATGTTATTTTTTATTTAGTACTGACCTGAATAAGATATTTCACATAAATATGTTACATATAGTCCACAAGAGAAAAAATTATAGTTGAATTTATAAAAATGACCTTGTTCAAAATTTTACATACGCTTCATTCTTAATATTGTGTTGTTGCCTGAATGATCCACAGCTGTGTTTTTTATTGTTGTTGTTGTTTAATTAGTGATAGTTGTTCATGAGTCCCTTGTTTGTCCTGAGCAGTTAAACTGCCCACTGTTCTTCAGAAAAATCCTTCAGGTCCCACACATTCTTGGGTTTTCCAGCATTTTTGTGTATTCGACCCTTTCCAACAGTGTATGATTTTTGTTACAGAAGGTTCAAAAACACAATGAATTAAGAGCTGGGGGGTGAAAACTTTTTGAATTTGAAGTTCAGGGTCAATGTAACGTATTTTATCTTCTGGGGAACATGTAAGTATCGTCTGTAGCTTCTGAAGGGCAGTACTAAATGAAGAAAATATGATATTTTGGCAAAAATGTACACATCTTCATTCCGTTCAAAAGTTTACACCCCCCACTCTTAATGCATGTTTTTTTTTTTTTTTCCTTCTGGAGCATCAGTGAGTGTTTGAACCTTCTGTAATAGTTGCATATGAGTCCCTCAGTTGTCCTCAGCGTAAAAAGATGGATCTCAAAATCATACGGTCATTGTTGGAAAGGGTTCAAATATACACAAATGCTGAAAAACCAAAGAATTTGTGGGACCTGAAGGATTTTCCTGTAGAATAGCAGGCAGTTTAACACAACTACTATTTTCTCTTGTGGACTACATGTAAACATCTTTTATGTGAAATATTTTATTCAGGTCAGTACTAAATGAAAAATAACATGCATTTTGTATGATCCCTCTTTAGTTGGTAAAATAATTAACATTTTGCAGATTCTGCAAGGTGCATGTAAAACTTTTGACCTCAACTGTATATTTTGATATGTAACACACAATCATTCATGTTTATGAAAAAAAAAATCATATTAGTTTAAAGCGGTTAAGCTGATTTAACCACTCAAACCCTATTGCAAGGACCAGCTTAAACCAGCATCAAAACCTACCTACCAGCATATGCTTGTTTTTTCAACAGGGAAATGATCAATTTTTCTTTTATGCCAAAAATGATTAGGATATTAGGTAAAGATCAGGTTCCATGAAGACATTTGTAAATTTCCTACCATAAATATATCAAAACTTAATTTTTGATTAGTAATACGCATTGCTAAGAACTTCATTTAGGCAACTTGAAAGGCAATTTACTCAGTATTTTGAATTTTTGCACCCTCAGATTCCAGATTTTCAAATAGTTGTATCTCAGCAAAATATTACATCAGTGAAAAGCTTATTTATTATTTCTCAATTTAAAAAAAAATAATAATAAAAATCGACCCTTACGACTGGTTTTGTGGTCCAGGGTCACATTTGAAAATTAAGAAAGATGGCCAATAATAACACATCTTGGAAAGTTATTTTGTAAATTCCATTTTTAATCTCAACCACAATTTTTGTGTAGAAAAAACACCAAATCATGCACCCTATCAGCTACTAATAAAGACTGTGAGAATATTGCTCATTATTTGATGTAGGTTTGCCACATGTTCATCCATTTCCTTTTAACTACTGAGTTCTTCATCTCTCCCAACTGTAGAGATAAATGTCAGCGTGCCCACAGGTTATATTTTGAGCCGGTTTCCCAGAAGCATCGAGCTGCTGACGGGCACACACATTAGTGAACGAACGGCGCTTTCCCATGAGGCTGCCTCATCAGAAGTCTAACACAATTAAACTTCTCTTCCCACTCTAATACATTAGCACTGCATCAGTGTGAGATATCACAAGCATACATTCACATCTGCTTCCACTGACTGAAACCAAACCCTCTGTGAGACAGCAGGTTCACAGAGAGGTCAAACTTGCAAACTGTAAACGGCCTTCATTTATATACTAAGAAAGAGAAAATGCAGCAAACGTATTTGTAAGTGTAAAGCCCAGCAGCTTACAACATAAAAAAGCTGAAACAGAAAGACTGTAAAGATCACCAGTGTTATGAAGCGTTATTATAAAGGGTTATGGTCAGGTGATCTCGCTCAGAAAGCTGAGATGAAAAGAAACTTCAGTGGCAGGTTTGCATTAGATCCTCTGGTATCTTGTCAAATGTTCTGTTGATTTTGACTGTGATCAGAAAGCCCAATACCACCAAACAGGATGAGATTTCATTTCACAGTGCTGTGGATGTAATTGGAAAAAGAAATGATTTTCAGTCATGGAGACTAGATGGCAGGAGAGCAGCAGTGAGATGGCCAGTGTAATACAGTTCCTGTCCACAGCGGACACTGACAGAGAGACACAGAGCCAGCGGGGATTCACAGCTCAGCTGTAAACCAATCATAATGAAAACTCGGAAATATGGACTTTATAATGTTTAACATTCTGCAAAGTGCTATATAAGATACATAAAGTATGTTTTAGGAATTAATTATCTTCTAATCTATCTTCTAAAACTAAAAGTTTAAACAAATACAAAGTAAATAAGTTTTTTAAAAAAGCGGTAGATTTAAGCTGCTCTTGCTTTCACAACTGTCCTCTTTTTACACAATTTTATTGTATCTAAAATGTATCAGTAAGAGGTATCATAGTGAATTTGACCCGTTCGGGTAAAGGGGAGGGGCCTCTGTTTGATCTTGAATTTGCATACAGATGAGCTAATGAAAATGCACACCAGTCCTTTATGCCCTGAAGACATGTCTTGAATACCAAGCGCACAGACAGGAAAACAGACTAATAATTATTGGTGTTGGAACCCTTTATTATTTATTGTGTACTGCAGCCGTATGAAGTACTGCTACACTATGTGTGCTCTCAGAGGGGTTTAATTGCTCAGTGGTTGCTCTTTCAGAAGATTTAAAGATGTTTGCCTCAGATGTTTCTTGGAAATTTCTATGAGAAATAAAAATACACACAAATTGTTTACACACGGTTAGGGATATAAAGCTGATGTTGAAAGCAGTTCACATAATTTGGGCTTTGAAAAATGTGATGATGTTTGAGTTCACACTGAAATTACTTTTGTTTGCTGTTTGAGACACTGAAAACTTGAGAGAATCTTAATGCTGAATTTTTTCTTAGGAGAAAAGTTCCATTTTCATTTCACTGCTGTCTTGAAAAAGCATTTTTGCAGTCATGAACCCCATGTATTTTAAATTCAGTTGTATTTTTTAATTTTTTAAATATATTATTATTCTATATATAAAATCATTAAAAAAGCAGAATTTGATTTGTGGACTTTTGCACCTGCATAAATCCCCATTTATTCTGAATCATTTATGTTATATTTATTTATTTCTATTTAGTTTCATTTTATTTTATAATTTTTAAAAAATATTTTATATATATTCAATTTAAATTTATATTTAATCTTGAGTAATTTTTGCTTATTAGTATGGTTGAATTGGATCATCGAAGGTCGGCAGCAAAGACATCAGTTAATAAATGGGATTAAATGCATAAAGGATATTTGTATTATTTAACATATTTAATTATTGCAGGTTTGCGTCATATTCATGTTCACATTCATTCTAGAACTAACATCTTACTCCCTATTTCTCTCAACACGGGGACAGGAGAGCATTTAATCAATAAATGGGGGGAACAGTATCTGCCGTTACTTATTTGAGAAAAGTAACTCAGATATTTTCCTGTCAATTAAAAAGCAATGCATTTCTTTACTACTTACTTGGAAAAAGTAATAATATCATGTAACTCGCGTTACCTGTAATGCGTTACCCCCAACACTGGTCATGAACCCACATGTATTTCACACTGAGTTGTATTTCATATCTTTTAAAAATATATTATTCAATATAAAATTATATTTAAAAAGCTGAATTTTTAAAATAATTTTTGCATGAGTTACAGTTACATTTTTTATTTAGTTTTATTTTATTTAACCAAAACATTTATATTTAATTTAAAGATTGGTGTCTTAGTAAAATAACTGAGATAAAAAAAGAGATTTACTTTAATATTTTTAATAAAAAAAAATTATTGTTGCCTTGAAAAAGCAGAATTTGATTCATTAATTTTTGCAGTCATGAATCCATATATGAATCCAATTGTGTATATATATATATATATATATTAAATATATTGTTTGTTACATTTACTTTATAAAAATATTGTATATATTTAACTTAAACAGCTGTCTTGATGAAATTTTAGTGTAGCCTTGAATAAGCAGGATGTTTGCATATATTGTTTGTTTGAGAAATATTTTATTTTTTGCATATTATATTTTATTATTATTATATTATATTATATTATATTATTATTAAAAATGATATTTTATACATTTAAATTCATTGGTGTTTTGAGAAATTAAAGTTTTTTTTTCTTCTCTCTTAAATTCCCTCATGTCACATTATGTTGCTTGTGAGAGTCAGATTATCAGTCTTGTGTAGTTTTTTGTTTTGCTTTGATTTTTACATAAGAGTCAGAAACTCAACAATGACTGCATTAGGTTAAACACTATTAAGGTGACATTTTATTCTAAGCAACTTGTTCCCTTATTCTCAAATATATTGACCTTCACAAGAGGTCGTTGCCAGGGGGTACAGCACCACCGCAGAGAGACGCCGATCACGTTACAAAGCACAGATAAATGTGTTGTCAGGACCTTGTGTCTCCCCTCTTATTGGAGACGGAGAGAAGCGTACCTCCACAGGGCTGGACTGAGCACGCTCTGTAGCGCCAGCAGACCAAGACTGTGAAAAGACCTGCCAATCAAAGCCTCTCAGGGCCCAGCGTTCATACAAAGTCTGCCCGCACACATTAAGCAATGAGGACAGAGCCGGGCCCTCATCACCTGCCTGATCCAGTCAGACCCCTGCAGACGTCCCACCAGCTAACCTGATTAATGCACTCAGCACTGACAGCTGCTGATAGATGCCACGATAAACAAAAGAAACACTGACCCACTGCTCTTTCTGTCTGTGTGGATCTCTGACTCTCTGAGGCCTCCAGAGCATCTGCAGATCTGCTCTTTGTCAGTCTGTCTGTACTTAGCTTTTGACAGGAAGCTCACAGTGCACAGGAAGTTGGAATGTGAGCAGAGATGAGGGTGGTTTTGGATAGAAGCCCACACTCAGAGGGGTACAAAAATTGAGTTTGCCATACTAGACAATGGAGTGAATGAAGAAAATTACTGCAATTTTAACAGCCATGAACGCCCATGATTTTGGTCTTTGCATAATTTTTGTGAAATAAAATAATTAAAAAAAAAAGATTTTATTTTTGATTTCTTTTCTTTATGTGAATGCATAAAATCAAATTTGATTTATGCATTATGTATTTTTTTTGTCAAACCCATACATAGTTTTTTAATAAAATAAATGTAATATACTATAAAATAAAGATTTCATTTCAGATTTTCTTTTACTATGTGAATGCATGCGATCATAAAACCAAAATCCAATTTACCCCATGTACTTTTTAAAAAATAAAATAAATAAATAAAATAAATGTAATACGTATCCTAGAAAAACAATTATAATTTTTATAAATAATTGTACACATTTAAAAAAAAAAATAAATTAGAGTAAAATAAACTAATAAATAACTTTATTTAAAATACACACATTAAAATGCACACATTTATCTATTGAAAAACAAAATAAAATAAAGATTTTATTTTTAATCATAAAAACAAAATCCAATTTATCCCATGTAGCTTTTTAAAAATAAAATAAATTTAAAATAAAATAAAATTAAATTAATGTAATATGTGTCCTAGAAAAACAATTATAATTTTTATAAATAATTGTGCAAATTTAAAAATTAATTAAATGAAAGTAAAGTTAAATAAACTAATAAATAGCTTTATTTAAAAATGATAAAAAATAAATAAATAAATGCACACATTTACCTATTTAATCTCACTGATATGGAAGCCCGTTCCTGGTGTGTTGATAAAATACATAATATTTAATCTCATTGATGTTATGAGTAAAATTAATATATAATTAATACATTAAGAAAAAATTAAGTAATAATATATATAATTTGTGATTTTTTTCTATATGTTTGTGTTAAATCATTAAATCAAAAAAAAAAAAAAGGAATGACTTGTTTTTTGTCAAATTATTTTTTAAATAAAATTAATTTAAATCTAACACAAAATAAATTAACAATTTATTTCAGATTTTTAATGTGAATGCAAGAAAACATAAAAGCAAATACCAATTTATGTATATTTTTAGTCATTAACTCCCATGTCATTTTTAAATAAAATTTAATTAAATGATGTGTCCTAGAAAAACAATTATAATTTTTATTATTGTACAAATAAAAAAAATACATAAAATATATATTTTTAAAAAGTTATAAAAATAATAAATGCATACATTTACCTATTTAATCTCATTTGTGTATTGATAAATAAAAAAATAAATAAAATATTTAATCTCATTAATTATATCTCAAAATTAAGATATAATTAATATATTAAAAATTATTAAGACATAAATAAGATATAATTTGTGATATTTTTTCTATATGTTTGTGTAAAATCATTAAATCATTAAATCAGTTTTTGGTCATGAACCTCAATGTATTCTGATTTGGGTGCTTTACAGAAACGAACAAACAAATACATTTACACATTTAAAAACATTTAAGAAAACAGGATGAAAGTACAGTACAATCATAAGGCTATGTGGATCTTCTTAATATGTCTCCTATAAGAGTGTTGAGATCAGGAAGCAGATGGAACTGCTTTTATCGTGCACATTTTCCCCCAAACACACACATATGGACACAGATATGAGAACATCCCTGCGCTGCACACATAATCTATCACACTTGAACATACAAACACATTGTGCAGTCTGCTTGCAACAGCTTTGTGTAAATATCACTACAGTCTCACATCTGGAAGTGAGTCAAACAGGACTTCTACTTTGAAGCTTTTCTGACGTTCTTGATGATGTCCTGAATTACACGTCACATCTGCTCTGTGTTTCAACCACACCAGGGATGTAGGAGGAACCATGTGTCTTGGTTTCTAAGAGTCAGGCCAAATTACAAGTTTGAGACACAGATTTCTTTTTCTTCAAGCCTGAGTTTTTAATTGCCATCCAATTACTAAAATTAGCACACTGAGTGCAGGTGTCTTTCTCTGATCGTGACTTGTTGGATGCATCTTTCTTAACGGCCTTCAGCAAACTGGCACACAGAACTACAATCTGTCAGTTGTAATTGTGAGCTGCGGTCAATCACGCTTATACGAGGTGACTACGCAGTGTGAATGGGCAAAGGCTGAGAAACAAGTCAGCAGGAGGAAAAAAAAAAAGAAAAAAAGCTGGGCGTCACAGCCGACGGCCAGTGTGTGGTGGGCTGCTCTGCCCGTCCTCCAGACAGATCCACCCAGGCAGCGCACAGAAAGGAGGGCAAGACGTGCAACCAGAGGTGACAGACGCAGTGGTGTGATCGCCGGCAGCTGAGCCTCCCTCCAGCTCGCCTTTCTGTTCTTCACTTCGAGTAAGAATAATAAGCCTCTTTAGTCCGGACACCTGCAAAACTGAGGGTGCGAGACGAGTATGAAAGCCAAGAGCTGTGTGAAAGCTGCTCTTTCCTTTTCCCTTTGGGCAAATCACACAGTGCCACAGACAGCTTCATTCTGAATGCTATTATCACACGCATAATGATATAGCTACTTTTAATTCATGAGTCAAAAAAAGAAACGTTTGACACGGAGAATACCCTTAGGAAAGAAAAATCACAAATGAGATCTTTTTAATATCTCAGGGTTTTTTTCTAAATAGCATTGAGAATAATAGCAGACGGCTGCTTCTTAGAATGAAAAAAACAACAAACAGTTATCATGTTTCCTT
>JAHKKF010492327.1:0-14976 GCA_019740295.1 Labeo calbasu
AACAAACAAAAATAAAATACAAAATATAATAATAATCTAATAATAAATCTAATATATTAAAAAGTATAATTAATTTATTTATTATTTATTAATTCATTTATTATTTTTTGTAATTTTATTACTTTTTAATTATTATTTACAGTTATTGGTTATTTTTTATATTTATTACTTAATGATTTATTTATTGTTTTTTTGGTGTTTTTTTTTTTTATTAATTTATTTATTTTTTGTCTACTCTCTATTATTAGTAATAAAAAAAAATAATAATAAAATACATTTTATGGTGATTTTTGGTTAAATATCACTATAAATAAATACATTTTTAAGATTTTTTTAAACCAAATATTTCATTAATATATAACAAATTCTTAAATATTATTAAAATATATATAATATCATATTATAGTATATATTTTAATATTTATTGATTGTATTTTTTGTTAAAATGCTTTATCTAATCACTAAATATTATGCATGTTTTTGGTGCATAAATCAAACAAATAAATAATTGTTTTTTTGTTACCAAATATATTAAAATATATATACAATATTATATATGTATCTATCTATCATTAAATATGACCATAAATAAATCTATACATTGTTTGCAGCCATTTTTGGAGCCCAGGGTCAAAGTATGCATATTTCATGTCTTCTAAAACCACAAAAATTACATTTCAAATCTTCAAGTATTGTTCATCAAGATGGCTTGCACCACTTTTGACATTAATTACTTGATCTAAAAAAAGAAACATTCATGATAAATGATAACCAATTCTTCATTTTTAGGTGAACAATCAATGTTAAGTACTGTAAAGGTATGAAATACTATCAACATTTCTCTCTCTTCGAGCCAACTATCCATCCTTCTACAAACTGTGCATTTGTGATTTCATGCGGAGTGATTTTAGGCGGAGATGATTTTATCTCCTCTTAATATAAAAGAGTCGCTACTGTACACACATTTGACATAGCTTTATAGCTTTATTCCTTCAGCTTGAAATGCTTCCCATGTCCTCCACCTTATAGAGAGTGTTTGAGAAGGTCGTTTATGTATGTGGGTGTGGATCAGCGATTGCTCTGGGAACTGCCCTTGGATCAGTTTTTCACAGTCCGTGTAAGGCCCCTTGGGGCCAGTAGACCAACCAATGACTTTTTCATTGGCTTTGATTCTTATCAGCCCTTCAGAGTCATATTCCCAGGGTTCAGACACACATATACACCCTACTATGACCCTGACTGTCCTCACACCCTTTAAAATCTAAGCCATATCTACCTTTCTGTTGCACCTACAGTATATGTCTCAGACGGTTGAACCTAAATCTTGTTAAAGGTATGTTATCACATCCCACTGCATTCATTTTTCATGTCGGGGATTTAACATTTTGTTCCTCGCCTAAAAATACATTGTATTTTGTTCTTTAAGTCTCGACTAGCATGAGTGATTTGACAGTATTTTCAAATACCTCCGTTTTTTTTAATCCCATCTGCTGTTTTTTGACACTTCGTAAAACGCTCCGCTGGATATTTTTTATTTTTTCCTTCTCCACCTTTACAGTTGTCATGGCAACAGAAAAGACTATTATAATTCAGACATTTGACAATAAGCACCGTTTGCACACTCATACAAATCACACATGTTCAGGTTTGTGTTTTTTATTTTTGTGGGTTTTTATATAAAATTTGTGTGATATAACATTGCATATATTCATAGATAGATTCTCACCTTACGACAAAGGTCTTTCTACTAAATATCACATTAAAATAACCATTTTTTTGTTCGTTTGCTCGTTTAATACCCAATAAAAGACTTAAAGGTACCAAGACTGGTTACTCAATCCTCTGCTAAAAAGCAGATCAAGTTCATACAAGTCAAATAAAGTGACAGAACGTTACTCAATGAATGCGTCGTTGCGAGACGGTCGGGTTTGAGCCAAAGAAACCGATGGACGAAGGTGAAATGTAGATGCGAATTATTAATGGTGTACCATGATCACAATGCAAAAGAACAGTCTAAAAGAACAAGGGTCATCGTTACAGACACACGACATTATCCCGGTCTATGTACACGTTCTTGTACCTCCTCCACCATTTTTCTTGTATGCGTGTGGGAAACATAATACTGAAAAACCATTTACAAAATGGCGTTTTTTCCAAATAGCATTTTGTTGCTATTGACGCTAGTATACTTCAAATAAATGTCAAAACTCATTAAAATTCCCAGTATGTACACGTTTGTCTCAAAGACGTTGCACAAAGCCAAAGCCGGGGCATCCGTAATCAAGAGCATCAAAATTTTAAGCGTTTACTCACCCCCATGTCACTCGAACTAGATGTTTTGAGGAAAAATATAACTCAATAGGGTCCAAAACCCAAAAAAATTGGACCCCATTGACTTTTATAGTACAGGTCTTCGATTTTATACTCCTGGGTTCCATTGAAAATAGAAAGTCTTGTTAGAAATGACATGTAGAGTTTATTTGCAAAAAACGATAAACGCCACTTAAAAAATGAACTGAGTGCTGTGCATTATTCTCCACATATAGCGCGAAATGACCCTAAACACGTTTTGTCAAAAAAGCCGTTATTGTCCACAGAAGCTGACAAGCGCCCTTGTTGTTTTTGAACAGAAACCGATAAGTCCATTTTAGCGAATCAGCGTGCTGAATTCAGGTCAGGTGACAAGGCTACCAATCACATTGAAAAGAAGCACTAGCTGAGGGGAGTTTTGTCAAAGCGGACTAAAAGTGAGCGGGCATGGATAATTTCGACGAACTTGATGAACCCGTGATATCGTCATCAGGGCCTTAAAGGAAAATAAAGCTGTAACTTTTTCACAGAAGCTTGCAAACGCCCACGTTACAATGGTGAGTGAAAACTGCGTGTAATCACAACCATACAGTCTATGATCACAACAACAAGGTTTGTCAGGCGTCTACATTGTCAGCTGAGGAGATTACGAAGATAAAACGAGCGTGTTTTTAACTCTGAAACATAAAATGTAGAATTATCTGCTTTTGCCAAAAAAAAAATGACTGTTGGAGTTATCTGCTTTTGCTATAAAACAAACTTATATATATTAAAAAAAAAACATACTTAAAATGAATTTTAATTTTGTAAGCTACCTGTATTTGTTTAGGTTATTCCCAGGTAGCATTTGATCTGAAAAGCATCTGTTGTGTACAAACATCGGACAGACGTCTATAAGATGTCAGTTTTACATACATTCTAAATCATAAACATCTTGAAGACATCTAATAGACGTCTGTTTGACATCTGATAGGAAACGTCCCATAGACGTATTGCGGATGAGCAAACACTCTAAAAAATACATCTTCCAGACGTAAATACAGAGGTCAAATAGACATTTCTGTGATGTATGTGTGCTATCAGGGATTATTACTAATCAAAACAACCCAACTGCAGTTTGATTGACATTACCTGGAATGCGCAATAAAAAAAATTGATTTCTGAAAATAAATAAATATGTAGTTATCTGTTTTTGCAAATAAACTCTTCACACGAGGGTGAGTAAACGGTGCCAAAATTGTCATTTTATGGGTCAACTATTCCTTTTCTTGCTTCAAATGCTGTTTTTCATCAAAAGTCCAGCTGTTCCCAATGGTGTACCTGATGAGATGTGGGTACCATTCAATCTGTTTTCTTTCCGTTTTCAGGTGGCGATTGACAGTTCCTGCCTAAAAATCTACCTGATGTTTTCCCCCGTACCAGCGTCTCACCGCGGAGGGCACCTTAGCGTCGAAGCGCGAAGAGAAGAGCTTAACAGAAAGTCATACGTAAGAATATGCTTGCACACAACATGAACATATGCTAATACCGCTCCAGAAATAGTCCGTCAAAGCCAAATCAGTCATCGCTGGGCATTTCCGTCTAGCGGGATGCTGGAGTGGTGCAGTCCCCTAGCCGAAGACCTGGACTCCACCGACGAGTCCTGGTCCTCGGTAAAGCTTTCCGGGCTGGCGTCCCCGTCCAGCAGGCTCCCGCAGCTGGAGTTAGGGCTCAGCATCTCCTGAAGGAGGTCGTCCCGAGCCAGGGTGGCGTCTCGGGTGGCACGAGCTGTGGCTTCGCCACCCACCATGTCGTCCTGGTCGTTGAGGAGCTTGGCCAGGAAGTTAATGTACTTCATGGCCAGGCGGAGGATCTCGTTTTTGCTGAGCTTCTTGTCAGGAGGGTGGGTGGGGATGAGTTTGCGGAGCTCGGCGAAGGCACCGTTCACGTTCTGCTGCCGCCAGCGTTCGCGGCTGTTCGTGAAAATCCGTCGCACGATTTTGGGCTGTGAACCTGCAAAGCAAAGGAGATATAGTCAGGTTATACTCGTTCGGTTTGGGGTGTTTTTTTACTTCAGTTCTTGTTCAGAGACGCGGTTGAGTGCCTTAACAGTGGTTTCCTTGTGAACACACCTAAGGTGTTCGCTCACTTCTCGCTGATAGATTAGCTCTTTATCTCCCCCTATTTAGCTGAGAATTAATTAACCTTTCTATTATCTATGGCATTTTACATTCAATTATTCAGGGCCATTTCTCATCCTAGACAGCTCTGTTGGAACAGGGCTATCAATGCTTCACTTTGCCTGATGCACCAGTGACTTCATATAATTACACTTAGTTAAATGGATTCCCAAGCTCTTGAGTTAAGGAATAATTTAAAGCGTTTTTCGAAACGGCGCCGAGGTTACCTTTGATGCTCTTCTATATCGTATAGAACATATTGTCGCACATTCGCCGTTTTCGTCTCATTAGAATCCTGGGTTTCTGTCTCAGCACTCGCAGCCAAACACATTGACTCATATTTGCATTTTTATAGGCAACTCGCAGCTATCTCTCCAGTGCATACACTGATTTTTTTGGGGGGTTGGTTCCTATTGGCAACTGTAACCACTTTTTTTCTCTCTCTCTCTCACATGCCTGATTACAGTCTTAAATCTTCTTTGTTTCACAACATTTTTTTTCGGTCTCAGTTTATTGTAAGAATGCATTTCTGTGCAATGCAGTATGATTTTTTAGGGATGCAAAGATTCTGACATTATGAAAATTGTCACTAGCTAAATAATATTTACTTTTTTTGCAAGTGTTAATTATAAAGTGCATGAAAATGTCGAATGATTAATTAATAAATTTGTTGGAAAATTAATGATTCATTAAAACACAGTTTGTAAGTGACAGAGTAATTGTACAGGTAAGAGCTCTTTTGTTTGTTTTATTATTTTCATTTTGTTTTTGCCAAAATTACTAAATGTTTTCTTTTACTAAATCTGGTTTGTTTGACACATGATGTCATTTCAGATGGAGAGAATGAGGCTGAGATGATGGATGGTGAATCATGAGAAGAAAGAGAAAAGCACAGCCAAAGAGTGGCTTACCATACTTAGAAAGATCTAAAATGCTCCTACCATCGTTGATTTCAACCTCATATGGTGCAGGTCTGCGTTTCACTCGACTGCTGGGATACATCCCGTACTGATCCGCTTCTCCAGCAAAACCACTGAGGACAAACACATACGGAATTCAGTATTGATTGAAGCAATTGGAAATACAAAAAAAGTGATCCTGTAATCTTCCCTGTTTATCTGCTTTAAATGTCACTGAACAAAATAGAAAACAGAACAGAATAGAAATAGCTTAGATATTTGAAAATACATTTTAATGCATTATATTTATCTTTGACATGTTCCAACATAAAATGTCTTTAAAGATAAGAAAACACTTAAATACAGAATAGAATAGAATAGAATAGAATAGAATAAAATAGAATAGAATAGAAAAGGTTTAGGAAAAAATGCATATAAAAATACATTTTAATGCATTATGTTTACCTTGTGTCTTTAAAAATAAGAAAGCACTTAAATACATGAATAGAATAGAATAGAATAGAATAGAATAGAATAGAATAGAATAGAAAGAGAAAGAGTGCAAATAAAAATACATTTTAATGCATTATATTTAACTTTTACATAATCCGAGACAAAATATCTTAGAAAATATGGAAGTGCTATCTAAATGTTAGAAAACAATACAAAAAGCTTAGAAGAAATGCATTAAAATACATTGTAATGCATTATATTACATATTCTAAGATAAAATGTAAGTTTAAAAATAAGAAAGAAAGCACTTAGATCGTTAAATCATAGAGTAGAATAGAAAAAGCTTAGGAAACGGTGTAGTAAAAGATTAATACATTATGTTTATCTTTTTAATAGTCTGTGCTGATGGAGAAAATGAGGTGCTTACATATTTAAAATGTAGAATAGAATAGAATTGAATTGAATTGAATTGAAGTGGAAAAGAGTAAGACAAGATAGAATATTTACGTTGTAATAATACATTTGTAATGATACATTTTAATATTACATATTACGTACATATTACGTTGGTGATTGAGAAAACGAAGTGCATACTTAATATAGAATAGAATAGAATAGAAGTGGAAAAGAGTAAGGCAAGATAGAATGTTTATATATATAATACATTTTAACGCGTTATATTGAATATATATTCTTTAATCAGATAAGGAGAAAACGAAATCTGAAAAACGAAATAAGATTAATCTTTCATGTACTGTTTAGATAATTATTTATTTTTAAAAAACATTATATATGTTCCAGGCTCATTTAATATACATTTGAATCGGCTAAACAAATAACTACAAGCGACTTAAGGCTCCGATAGCTTTCAGGTATCGAACAATAAATTGTATTTACAGATTAAGGCTAGTGTAAAAAAATTAAAAACGAGAAATAAACAAATTGAAAGACAAAAACGACTACAAAAAGTGTAAAATGTATTGCATAAATGCATCTCATTTTGCAACAATTATTTAAAACTATGTATTTACTTCGTATCCTACTTTACACGATGTGTAAAATTATTCGTTACCTGTTAATAGTGGCGAGCGGTTGCGTCATGTTGCTGTACAGCATCGCTCTTGCCGGGAGAGGGAAAGCGGGCGGACTCAACTGCACCATTCGAGTGTCGCTCAGCGGGTCTCTGGGAGGCAGCGGCAGTGGAATCGGTGGTCTGCACAGCTCGGTGGTCTGCACCTTATGGCTGATGTCTGCCTTGAGCTCTCTGCCTTTTATATCCGCGCTCCCTCCTCTCCTGGACAGCTCGATCACCGCCACTTCCTTTTTTAGCTCGGTGGCGTGGTGAGCCGTTTCCTTGGCAACGCCATTAAGGACGCAGCGCTCCTCGGGGAGGTGATGCTCTCCAGTCTCCGCCGTCGTGCCTTCCTGTTTCCCGCATGCTTCTCCCTCCTCGGGCGCGGCGTCGCGCGGGGGAGATTCGCAGCCCTCCGTGCTCGGGCTAAGCGGAAATTGCTCGGATTTCAGTTTTTCCATCATCCTTAAGTCAGAATCCAAAAAAGCGGTTTTCCCAAAAGCTTATATATATAGTGGTATCCAAAGGAAATTGTAATTCCCAACCAATCCAGCGGCTGTTTAGCTTCTCATCGGAGGTCACCTGTGAAAGAACACACCTTTAGGTACATTGATTGAGCGGTATTGAACGCCTGCGTTATTACGCGCATCCTTTCTGTTCCGAGCGCGGGCGTGACTGGAAACACTGACAGTGTACAGTAATGCAGCTCTATGACAGGACGTGTCATGTGTGTCTCACTCAACTGCTGGAGCCATGCGAAGGCCTGATCAATTCTAGACGTTTTTTCATTCACGAATATGAGAATTTAATAGACCCGTTTGCGTGAATGTAGCCTACAAACTAAAGCAAGACATTAGATGCATTTCGAAGAGTTTTCAATCAAATTTCTTTTACTATATGTGTGTGGTGGTGGTGTTTTTTATTTTTTATTTTTTTGGTCTCAACCTGACCTTGGTCTGTCATATCATCATTCTGCTCATGGCATCTGGAGATAAGACTGTCATACCGGTGTCTTGGTTGGAAAAGAGCTTATCTTCAGCTGACATTGTTCTACATTTATAACAGAATATGATCTGCATAATTATTACAGGATATATGCAACAACACCTTCACAGATTAGTATATTAAATCATTTTCTTACATTTAATTTCAACTTTATGTTGTTGTTTTGGGATTATTTTAACATTACTCGTTACTAAATCAATATAATTTCGTATATTTCAATGTACATTCACATTAGCCTATTTATTTTGGTTCTGATGTTACTGTCAATATGGTGGTTTGATTTATTTGTATGCGTTGTTTAGGCTAAGTCTTTTCATTTTTTAAATTCAGGATTGGCGCTAAAAAGAACATTTTTACGTGAGTACTTACGTCTATTTTTGCACAGTTTTGTGTGGTTTTAGATGTATATATTTAAAAACGTATTTTGGCTGTGTTTTAGTCTTTTAAACTGTTTGTTTATAATGTAATTTCATCGTTGCAAAAACTGTTTTAGCTTTCTTGTTGACTGTTTAAAATGGCATTTCGTCGTTACACAAATATTTAGCTTTCTTATGGTTGACTGTTTATAATGGCATTTCGTCATTGCAAAAAATATATATTTTAGCTTTCTTATAGTTGACAGTTTGTTTATAATGGCATTTCGTCGTTGCAAAACATTAAGCTTTTTAGTAGTTGACTCTTTATAAGACATTTCGTCGTTGCAATAACATTTTAGCTTATATTTGAAGAAGATTTTCGAATAAGTTGTTTCTAAGATTAATGCAGGTTAATATTAGTTTTATGTCGTTTTCACTCAGACAATCCATGTGTCATCTACTTTTTAAGCTTATTTTTGTGTGTAAATATACTACGTGATCATTACTAATACACCATATCCGATTTAGATACTTTTACATTTACGTCTTTCTGTTTACTCCGTATAGCTATTTAATAATGTATCGTCTTGTATTTATATTATATTCAAGTGCTTCAGATGGCTTTAAACATGCTTTATTCAACAACCAGATCTGACGATAATAAACATAGGCTGTTTGTGCGGACTAATAATTCGACACGTGAATGTCAACAAACTAGAAAAACAAAATAGTCAGTGTTTAGCATATTTAGTAACTGATGACACGACCAAAATGTGAATTTTAGTTTTATAAATGAAGTATCGACAAGATTCGTCCTTTTGTTGATGGAGTTATGATGACTGTTATTTTAGGCACTATACGGAAAAGAGGGAAATGGCAGGCGGGAGGTTTTATGTGGAAAATCGAATCGAAATGAATCGAATTTCGTAACTTTAGATTAAACGATCATTTCCAAAACGCGCGTTAATTATAAAATAAGTGCCAAATCGATATCTGCATTCTGCAGGCTCAAGGGCCTATTTGTTCCAAGACCGAATACAACCAAATAAAAATTTTATAAATCATACCTGACCGTATATTAATCATCAGGCGTCGATAGAAAGCCTAATTATGAGCTGCGTTTGTATCAAAAAAGCGCAGAAACACCAATATTCGCCTCTTACCGTCGTCGGGCGGTGGATGTTAGTGTGTGCATGGAGCCATTTTGTGGAGGGTCATCCATGTCTGAGGTTTTAGATGCACTGAAGTGCTGTGTGGAACTGGAAGTGAGGTCTATATAATTCCACATCACGTCCAGCGTGCGCCTCTCAGTATGGGGAGCGGAACACGGGCGCAATGTGGCCAGGCGAGATAAGAGCGCAGTGGCGGCCACTGCGCGGTCGATAAGCCCCTAAACCCATTATTTATGAAATGATTCATTATTATTTTGCTTTTTATCGAGGGCAAATGCGAAGAGAAAAATATAGACTTATATTGTGAATGGATATGCATAAAAAATAACTCAGCAGATTGAGGGGGAAAAACGAATGCGTAATATTGTTGAACTGCTTCAGGGCTCAATCAGAAATTAATTATGCGGCCAAAAGTAACACATTTTCAGTGATATCGGCTGGGAATGTAGGGTTGAAAAGTACCATTAGCGGCTGTTTGTTTTACACATTTCAGCGTTTTCGGGCGTTCAGATTAAACTGGAAATCATGTACGTAACCCACCCTCGCTGAGTAAAACATGTTAGACAGGTTATAAAGGTAGAGAGACAGAAATTCCAAGGGCTGTTGTGAATTCTGTTTCATTTCTGGCCTATCCAAGAATGCACAAAATAATCGCGATATGTTAATGATTATTTCAGGGGACGTTGGATTTAATTCTTCAAATTGATTTTTGTCTCATTTACCTGTTTTAAGATACACATCTTCACAGATTCTTTAAATAAATGTAATATTTAAGGGTGTACGCAATATAATATCAGCATTATTAAAATTAAGCAGAATTGGACAATATTGTATTTAATCTCTATGATATTTCATATTAAATCTTTTTAAAAATTAAAATATTCTTATTTTTTAACTTCTGTTTACGCTTAGAATGTATTATTGCACTTAAAATGTGTGCAATTCTAAATTGGAACTTTGAACACTTTTTAAAATGTATGCATTTTCATATATCTAGTTAATAATTTGCATTATTTTTTAGTCTATATAATGATATTTTATATGATTTTTTTATTATATGTTGTTTTTACATACAGTGAGAAATATTTAATGTATAATACAGGCTTTAACAACGTCATTTTTATGAGCCTAAATGCCAATACTGCTGCATCTTTGAAATTCGACGTTATTTTATATATAATGAATAAATTATTGTTAATATAATAATAGACTATAAAAACGTCACTTATCTAGGCTGCTATATTCGTAGCCCGATGTGCATCTATATTTAGAAACCATTTCCAAAGGAAAAATGGTATAATTACATCATAATTTTGTCACTCAAATGTTTTTCTCTGCAGTTACGTGCAAATATCTGTGTACTGAAGATGTTTCGATGATGATGATGGAGATATAGACCCATTAGTTCGTCATCATCGTTGTCAACACATTTACTCCAATATTAACACAGATAACCGTAATTGTCAACACTGGAGAGGGGTGTCAGGTATAGAGGAGAAGGCAGACAGTTGATAATATATCTTCATGAATGAATGTATGAAATACACGCAGAATAATATGTGGGAAATCAGCTCCATCATCTGAGAGCCTTTGATCTCGGGCCTTTGTTAGTTCATTGCCACGGATTTTGAGTGATTTGGGAAGGATGCCCTGCGAGACTCGCCAGAATTTGGTGTAAACCTCAAAGGACCACCTTGCGGAGTGCGATAAGACGGTATCAGTGAGCCAACGACCCCGGGTTCATCCATCAGACAGGGATGAGAGCCACTGGGTGTACTAGTGCTGTTTGGCAGACACTACCACCATGACAGCTTCCTCCCGTGACAAGCTTTTCCCCCATGTTTGCTCAATCCAATTTAAATCTGCTCTAAATTTACTCGCATTATTTCCAGGTGTTAATAATAAACACCCCGGCCAAGAACATTAAATGTATCCTTTCAAGATGCAGACTAACTCTCTCCTTCTCAAGATGGGCTCAAATTGACCCTTCACACTTGAGGTAAGTTCTTGAGTTCTTCAAACTTTTAAATGACTAGATGTTCGGAAAGAAGCCTATCTTAAGTTTTACCCATTTCCCCATAAACAGGAAAAAGGCTGTTGGGTAGAATCATGATCCGATGATCTCGTCACGATTCTCAGTTCTCAAGGACGAACTAGTCGTGTATCTGAACGCGCTGATGTCACGACCAGCTTCCTGCAAACCTCCCTCACGAATAGAAGCGGGTGAGTTATAGGTGTTTGATTGTAAGCATGTAGTTAAATTATTATTAAGTCACTGTGTGATAATAACTAGGATACCCACCTCAAACGAAGTCTAACCAACAGTTGTTTTCAAACAGTATTGAGTAACGAAAGAAACGAGATTACAGTTAGACTAATACGCTAAATATAGCCTACTAGCGAAACCAGAGGTGTTGCCTGAGGTACAAAACTGTGTCGTTATTTATCATTATATTAGAGATGGTTATAGCTGCACATTACATGTATATCCCAAGAAAACGTGCTACTTATACGCCTGATTTTCAGTGAAACGTGCAAGGGAAACAAACAGAAAATTGGGTTTGCGCGGCAAACGTCCAACCGATTTGGCGTACTGAAATCAAAACGGAAGATTACTGCATTAAATTAGCCACAGCACAATTATAGCCTACCTTTGTGAAAGACATAAATGGGAAAAACATACAATAGCATTTGCTGTTCAGCAGTCTATTGATTAAATAACAGATCTGATTAAAATAATAGGCTTAAACTTGGGAACAAATAGATCCTAGGCCTACTCAAAAAAAGGTTTATTTAGTCATTCATGCGTTTTTTATAAAATGCCTCAATAAACCTCAAAATCACTAGTTTATAGGCCTATAATATGGCAAAAGTAATAGTCCGTATGATAAATTCAATAAGACCTCTGGCTGAATTAATTGCTTTTGACTCACTGACTCGTTTGGCAATCGAACTGGTTTATCTGTATGTTTTTGATTCGGTAAAATGAACTGTCTCAAATGAGTCGTTCGTTTTGGCACCACTTGTTCATTTAGGCTTTGATGCACTATAAAGAACCGGCTCATAAGAATCATTTGTTCTGGAATCGAACTGGTTTCTCTTTATATTTTGATTCGTAGAAAGAACTGTCGCAAATGAATCATTCGTTTTTGGCACCACTGGTTGTTCATTTTAGCTTTGACTCACTGTAAAGAGCCGGCTCATAAGACTCGTTCGTTTGGAATCGAACTGGTTTCCTTTATGTTTTTGATTCGTAAAAAGAACTGTCTCGAATAAATCATTCGTTTTAGTATACTCTGATTGTTCATTTCGGCTTTGATTCACTATACAGAACCGGCTCATAAGGATCATTCGTTTAGGAATCGAACTGGTTTATGTTTTTGATTTATAAAAAGAACTGTCTCAAATGAATCATTCGTTTTTGGCAACACTGGTTGTTCATTTTGGCTTTAATTCATTATAAACAACCGGCTCATAAGAATCATTCGTTTAGGAATCGAACTGGTTTCTCTTTACGTTTTTGATTCGTAAAATGAACTGTCTCAAGTGAGTCATTTGTTTTAGTATACTCTGGTTATTAATTTGGGCTTTGATTCACTATAAGAACCGGCTCATAAGAATCATTCGTTTGGGAATCGAACTGGTTTATGTTTTTGATTCGTAAAAAACTGTCTCAAATGAATCATTTGTTTTTGGCACCACTGGTTGTTCAATTTGGCTTTGATTCACTATAAAGAAACGGCTCATAAGAATCATTTGTTCAGGAATCGAACTAGCACTAGTTGCGCTGCATGTTTTTAGACTCACTAAAAATAACCTGTTCATAGAAGTCATTTGTTAATTTGTTTGGGAATCGGAGCAGTGCTCACGCTGTATGGGTTTATTCACTATATATAAAGAACCGGCTCAGAGTAGCTCATTTCAAACGAACAAAAACAGCACAAGTTTTATCAAACGAGAGAAAAGTAAAGGAACATTTATAATGGTGATAACGCCCTCTAATGGCGGGATTTGGTATTGGCAGCATCGAGGATTCTCAGAAAGTGTGTCTGCTCAAGTTTTCTTAATCCAACATCGCCCTCTTATGGTTAGACACTGTATGACATATTACTCTCATAGGTTAACCTGCTTATTTCTGTAATAGTAGCTGTTCATGTGGAGAAAATAATGGCATATAAAAATAAAAACTGTGAGCTTTTAGCTCAATATGTACAAAAAAAATTAGTAATTAAAAGCGATGTCCACTAGGGGAAATCAAAGATAAAACTGTCAATAATTCAGTCCATCACAGAGCTGTTTGGATTAAGTCTATTTTTATGTCAAATCAGTTCTGCTTTGGTAAATGCTTTTTGACAAGTAGATCTTTGTGATTATATCTGCGATCAATAATTTACTGTGCATATTTTATTTTGTGTCTTGCAGGTACCTAATATGTCCACTAGATAGAGCTCTTCACTAAGCTCCTCCTGTATTTGTGTCCTGTCTTCAGTCCGTATAAGGTCATGCAGTTTGTCTTCACAGAAGAGAGGAGCTTTATGGAAAGTTGTTTTCACAAGGAAGACATTCTTTCCACTTAAACCAGGTCACGCCACCCCTCCCCTCCTGACATATTTGCCTTGTGCAACCTACATGTAGGATTATAGACAAAGTAGGATTATGGATTTTAATATAAGATATACATTAAGTCTAACTATTGACAGATTTCCGTAGTTTAGCAATGCTGACAAACCCTGCTTGATTTTTGTATGACACAGGCAAAACTAGAGGAAATATCAGTTATATAATCTATAACCGGTTACTTCCAGTAGTCTAAACAGTGTTCCTTTTGTATCTCCAAATGCTTTTGCGCCAAAGGGCGGTTGCTGAATCTCTCATTACACAGTCAGCAGAATTAGTAGCGTCTGACATGGACTTTGATGTGGCTACTGTAAACCGTACTACAGTAACCCACAGCTGGCTCAGGGTAAGTGACACAGCGTCATCGAATGAGAGCGGAGATGAAATGAGGTCATGAATAAACAGAAGTGAATGGGGGTCAGTGTGCTGTTTTCTCGTCAGGTCCTACTACAGAGTATTTTTTCAGGGCCTCACTTGGCAATAAATTGAGGGAGTGTTCCTGCATTTGAGGGTTGGAATTGCTTTATTCACAGCTGTAATTTACAACATCCATGGTAAATGTGAAAAAAAATAAGTAGGTGGCATTACCATGATAAATCTGCATGGCACTTGAAAAACGTAGAATGTTTTTTGGACATGGTACTAGAATGGCTTTTTGGACATATACTGATATAATGGTATCACCACTATATTCTCAGAAATACCAAACAAAAATCATGGTACATAAATGTCAATACTATTATATATTTCAAAATACCATAGTATTACCATCTGATATATCACTGTGCCACCATAGTACACGTTTGTAATAGTTCTATAGTGCCATGTCCATTAAAACCACAATATTACCATGGCACAAGTAAAGAAAAAAACATCATCATAGCTCCATATCCATAAAACTGCAGTTTTACTATGGTAAATGTAAAAAAAAAA
>JAHKKF010492329.1:0-10731 GCA_019740295.1 Labeo calbasu
ACCCCGTTCAAATGTTTACATATATGCTTGATTTTTTTTAATACTGGGTTGTTACCTTTTTTATTTTTTTATTTTTTAGTGATAGTTGTTAAATGGTTAAACTGCCTGCTGTTCCTTCAGGTCCCACAAATTCTTTGGTTTTTCAGCGTTTTTGTGAATTTGAACCCTTTCCAACAATGACTGTATGATTTTGAGATCCATCTTTTCACACTGAGGACAACTGAGGGACTCAGATGCAACTATTACAGAAGGTTCAAATGCTCACTGATGCTCCAGAAGAAAACACAATGCATTAAGAGCCATTGGATGAAAACTTTTTGAATTTGAAGATCAGGGTAAATTTAATTTATTTTGTCTTCTGGGAAACATGTAAGCATCTTCTGTAGCTTCTGAAAGGCAGTACTGAATGAAAAAAAAATAGGCAAAATAAGAAAAATGTACATCTTCATTCTGTTCAGAAGTTTACACCCCTGGCCCATGATGCCTTCTGTAATAGTATATGAGTCCCTCAGTTGTCCTCAGTGTGAAAAGATGGATTCAGAAGCATACAGTCATTATTGGAAAGGGTTGGAAAGCACAAAAATGCTGCAAAACCAAAGAATTTGTGGGACTTGAAGGATTTTTTTTTTAATAACAGCGGCTGTTTAAATGTTCAGGACAAACAAGGGTCTGATGAACGATTATCACTAAATAAAAAAACACAGCTGTGGATCATTCAGGTAACAAAGTATTAAGAATCAAGCATATGTAAACTTTTAAACATGGTCATTTTTATAAGTTCAACTATTATTTTCTCTTGTGGACTATATGTAAACATTGTTTATGTGAAAATATCTTAATCAGGTTAGTACTAAATAAAAAATAAAATGCATTTTGTATAATCCCTCTTATTTTGGTAAAATAAATAACATCTTGCAGATTCTGCAAGGTGTGTGTAAACATTTGACCTCAACTGTAACAGTCTATGCATCTATGAAAAGTGTAATGTAATATGTTGCAATGTCATCTTTCTGCCCTAAAATGGAATTCCAAGAGTTCAGGGGTTGTGCTTTGATATGAAGGTAGGAAACATTTACAGGATCAATAATGCTTAAGGGTAGTGTAACATGTTGTTCCATGCTGGTTCAAAGGCTTTACGGACGTCATCTTTAAGCAATTACACTGCAGTGTCTTTTTAAAACATCAATTTTAATATAATTAAGTTCTTGGAATGAAAGCATAAAAATGTTTTAAAGCATAACAGTGCAATCATTTTTGTCCTGTACTTTTAGACACAGTTTGTGATCTCCTCCCATTGTTTTGTTTGCTCCAGACTGTTTATTTTCAAAACAGCCACATGCACACATTTGTATACGTCATAAAGCAGGACACAGACAGAATTGTCTGTATGATTTTTTGATCTGTTTAACACTGTGGGATTCTTTCATCAAAAGAGCTAATGCGTTCTTTTTGACTGATCACTGAATATGAGTGAATCTGCAACCCATAGGAAACCAAAAAGTAGGCAAACCCTAAGGCGTGTTTCAGCTTACACAATGTGTCCAATCCCAAAGAAAGTATTAAAAACTAAAGACTGAATTGCATCTGAAAAAGCTTTGTCATGCACATAAAGCTTAATTTATTGTTTAGCACAGAGACGATTCTCTGACGTCCTTGACGTACTCCAACAAAAAGCTTTTCCAAGAAGCATTCTTTTTTTTTTTTTTAATTTCCTGGGGGTTGACTTTGGAAAGGTGACAGTAAAGCCACACACTTTAGTACTATCTTTTTTTGTGACAACCTATTGTTAAGTATGGTGACCCATACTCGAAATTGGGGGGTTCAGTGCCTTGCTCAAGGGCACTTCAGTCATGGTATTGAAGGTGGAAAGAGCACTGTTCATTCACAATCCCTACCTTCACCTTCAATCCTGCTGGTGCGTGAATCGAACCAGCGACCTTTGGGTTACAAGCCCGACTCTCTAACTATTAGGCCATGACTGCCACCTGAGTGGCTTGCTAATATTTACTGTTAACGGTGAAGGACTTCTCACCTAACAGGAAGGTAATTTTTACAGATAATTAAGAGGAAGGTCAGAACACCATGAACCTGTTTTGACCTGTATTTACACGAGAACACACCCGTTACCGTCCAGTCAATCAGTGGTGCAATCAAAATTTTGTGTCTTGCTGTAAATACTGGGGTTCCAGTCAACTAAATATTGATCTTCTTATTTTAGGATCGAACCTGGGTGTGACAAAGCATTTCAGGGGCAGAAAACAATGAGTTCTAAAGGCTTTGAAGGAAACATAAAGGAATGACTCAGTGGGATGAGTACTGAATCACTTTTGCAAATATTTCCCTCCCTATTTCTGTTCTCAGAAAATGCATGAGCCTACAAGTCCTGTATTTCACAGAACAAACGTGTGCATTGGAGAAGAAGACCTCTTGTTCCTTGTATGGATGCAAGTATAGCTTATATTTTTTTTGAACAACATGTAAATTGTCAGTATTTCACTTTATTATAGTAAATGTTTTCCAAGATCTAATGGGGGTGATTTCCTGCTGAATCACTTTTGGTTTGACTGGGGCCTAGCTCAAAATGACTGGAACTCATTCAACCCACAAACACTAGAAAACAAACCTTAGATACGTAGAATAATAACCACTTCACTTTGCAATGGAATACTTGCTTTCCTGAGGTGTCCGTACCTCTCAAACAGCCATGTTAAACATTGGTAAACCACAGGCCTTTGTGACTCACAATTGCATTGCAGAACATCAGCACATAGCCTCATCAAATTGCTAAAAATACAAAAAGTCCTAAAAATAGACATTTTAAAAGCTGCTCTTTAAAGATAGGATAGATAAGAGTTCATAAATCCCCTGGAGAAGAACCTTTAAATGATAAGAAATGAATAAATGTGAAGTACAAACAGAAATAAAGATAATAAGACAAACTAAATAGAAAATATGTATGTGTTATGCAATATGTAAATAATCAGAAAAGGGTGATATTACTCAATAACATTTTTTACACTATGTACATCTTGAGCAGCAGATAAGAAGGACCTTTAACAATGTCAGCCACTGACAAATAATTTATTTTTCTGTTTGCATTTCATTCCTTTTTTATTCAAATTCTAATTCTATTTTAATCCAGCTGTTTAACAAACAAGGCAAGATATGAAACAATTTTCTGAAGTAGACTGAAGTAGTATTTTCTTGTACGTCGTACTCAAATAATTTTTGTTTTACAATTTAAAGAAATAATTTTTACAGTTATGAACAATTACATTATCATAAATACTGTACACACAGTTTTGTTTTAGTGTAAACGATGTTATGTGTAATTTAAAGGTGCAATAATATGAGAACTTTTATACCTGAAATGCCAACAAATCTGAAATTCTATATTTGTTTGTAAAGTTTGTATTAAAATCTTTGACTTTGTTTATTTTCCATTTATGAGCACATCATTGTGATCTCAAACAGTTTTGAATTAACTGCAAACACCTGATATAGACCTGAACATTGCTAGAATATCTGCAGTATATCATTTGCTGTTTTGGTGATGTGTTGCAGATGGGAAATTGTTGCGAGTTTGCAGCTTGCAGATGAAAAGGCACATGTGACGTGTGTGAATCAGACAAGTGAAGTTTACATAATAAAGCATGTTGTGGCAATAGTGTTACAGTAGAGCTATGGGTAGGCAATTTGTTACATGAAAGCTGACCTCCTTCCATTTGTTTAATTTGATTAGTACTGCTCTTTTTAAGTATATACACTATGAGTCAAAAGTTTTTGAACAGTAAGATGTTTAATGTTTTTTTAATGCTTTTTCTCACCAAGCCTGCATTTATTTGATCCAAAGTAATAAAACAAATGAAATGAAAGCTTTTGTAACTCTTTTTGCTGTACTTTAGGTAAAAAAAATCCCCTTCCCCACCTCAGGCATACATACCATTTTGTTTTATTAATATATAAAGATCATACATGGTTAAAAACAATTTGTTGAGTCAACTAAAAAAACTTTGTTACCCCGCTGCCTAAACTTTTTTGGTTATCTTGACAAAATCTTGTTCTAACTTCCCGTTAGTCCGGATAATAAATTTGCTCAAGTTGACTATTATTTTTCAAATCAAGTTGTGTCAACTGGGAAAAATATTTTAACTTGAGTTGATAAACGTAAGCAAATTTGTTACCCTGCTGCCTTAAAAATTTAAATAAAGATGACAAAACATGTTTTTCTTTCATTTATTGAATAATAGAGGCAACACTTTCATTCACATTTAAATTGAACAAGCAATTTGCTGTCAACACATCAAGTGACAATTGAAAAAAATTGCAAAATACAAACATAAACACACAGACATATATATATATATATATATATATACACTGTATATATGTATACAGTACAGTACAGTAGTCAGCATTTGAAGTGGATATGGGTATATCTATCTATCTATCTATCTATCTATCTATCTATATATATATATATATATATATATATATATTTGTGTGTGTGTGTGTGACCATGGACCACAAAACCACTGAGATTTATACATCATCTGAAAGCTGAATAAATAGGATCTAAATATTGCAAAATTGCATTTAAAGTTCTTAGCAATGCATATTACTAATCAAAAATTAAGTTATGATATAATTACAGTAGGACGTTTACAAAATATTTTAATGGAACATGATCTTTACTTAATGTCCTAATGATTTTGGCATAAAAGAAATTTTGAGGGTCATTCATATATATAGGATCCAAACAGACACTTGTAAATGTGCTGTATAATGGATAACCTTGGCATGGGATTGAGAAACATAAATAATTGAATTTCAATTCTTCACATCAAAGCCACATTGATTATTTTTAAATTTCATACCTAAATATGACAAATCAGAAGATTAAACACTGCATATTAACACTATATATATACACACACACACATATATATATATATAAACAGTGTTAATATGCTTAACCAAAAATAAATGCAATGCACATGAAAGCACAAAGGTCTAATTCTAAATTTCATAGCACAACATGACAAAACAGAAGTGTAAACATCACATATTAACTTTGAACTTTGAAAAGGAAGAGACAGAAAGAGGAAAGCAAAATCACTGGTCAATTTGAAGATGTTTACTACATTACCGCACAAGGAAATGAGACGTAAAACAACATTTATTTTCATGCGAACATGCATAGTTAAAGTTTTTCCAAAAAACAAAACAAAAAAACCCCCCGAAAAAAACAAAACAAAAAACAAAAAAACTACTTTCTGCAAAAGAGCTTGCTATGGAGCCCATGAACACGCAAAGAATATCTGCTCCCGACAATGTTTATGACAAGACTTGGCAGGGCCTCAAAGGTGTATTTCTTGCACTTGCAGTGGTGGATGTTCACCACACATAAGTGCAGGAGTCCAAATACCTTAAGGACATCGGAGATATCAGTGACGACAAGATTTCCAAATGAGAGCAATGTTGATTATTCCTTGTGAAGCACATCACATTGTTGCTCCTCAGTTACAATCAGAATGCCAATTTTATTCACAACATCCTCAGTTTCACTGGATGGCTGGGAAAACACACAGTATTACATTACTTATTAACTTTATGACAACTGTACATGCACTACTAAAGTTTAAAGTTGTGTTTTGTTAAAAGGATAGATACTAAAAAATGGACATTGCCATTCACCCTCAAGTATACATTTCTGTTATGCTGAACACGAAGGAATATATTTTAAAAATGTTTGTAACCAAACATGAAACTCAAAAGTCAATGGTGCTCCTCAACTGTTTGGTTACAAACATACAAAATAACTTCCTTTGTTAAACCGTTAATAAAGCCTGAACAAATTTCCTTGTTCTGCTGAACAGACTTTAAAATCCCTATGGGGAAATAAGTGGAAAATACACATCCGAAACCAGCACGGCTTAAAAAGGGGGGAAAATTTGCATGTTGTTTTCTTTACTGGTATTTTATATAATTTCTGAATGTCATAGATTGTGACAAAGCAATGCAACGTGTACGTTTCTTTCCTTAATCCAATTTTGCCTGATTGCAGTTCAGTCTAATCTGTCTAACCATTTTAATAATGGACTGAAAATATCTTAGTGTAAATAGTGATAGTCCTTTTGAATAATAGTCTGTTGTACTGCATGTTTTAGAGTAAAGCGTGACTTAAGCAAAGTTGCTAATGGCCAATATGCCAGTGCTACGAGCCTGAACATTTTCAGGATTCATAACTGAATTAAGCAATATTATCAAAAATGGCGATGTCCATAAACAGTGTTTCTGCTGGTTTTATGAAGATAAATTCAAGAACTTTTAAATACAAATTCAAGGAATAAATTGAAGGGAAAATAATAAGTAAAATTATGTTCTCTAAATTTTGAAGCTGTTTTATAATGCAAATATATAAATATTTTCACCAAAAAGAAAGAAAGAAAGAAAGAAAGAAAGAAAAGGAAAAAATAGTCATTTACTAACCCAAAGTTGATTTAAACCTGAATGAGTTTCCCAGATAGTCCCGGATAGATTAATGCAGTACACAACAACACAATGTGTTACAACTCCAGATCACCAAGATTTCTTCTTTTATTACCTGGACTGCAGATTGATGTAAAATAATAAACATAAATATATAAATAAATCTTTACAGAGAAAGTCAAATGTCATGAAAAGTTTGTTTTGATGACCAAAGCCCTACTTTACAATCCAGACACATAACACATGAAAACACAGCTGTTTTCAACATAATCATAATAATAAATGTTTTTTGAGCAGCAAATCAGAATATTAGAATGATTTCTGAAGGATCATGTGACTGGAGTAATGATGCTAAAAATGTAGCTTTGAAATCACAGAAATAACTTACATTTTTAAATAAATTCACTTAGAAAACAGTTATTTTAACTAGTAAAAAATATTTCAAATTTGTACTGTTTTTGCTGTACTTTGGATCAAATAAATGCAGGCTTGGTGAGCAGAAGAGACCTATTTAAAAATAAAAAAAAATTAAAAAAAAACATTACAAATCTTACCATTCAAAAACTGGTAGTGTATACGTGACCAATAAAAACAGTAATGCTGTGAAATATTACCAAGCTTGTAGTTGATCAAAGATGAATAGCCTAGAACAGGCAGAACCCACAAAACCACTCCCCTGCCCCACCTCGGGCATTCAGACAACTGTTTTATTAATGCCTATATAAAGATTACATAGACATAAAGATCTTGATAGTAGACTTGCAATTGCATTGCAGAACATCAGCACGTAGCCTCGTCAAATCTAAATGAGAAGATTTTGACAAGCCTGGGCATCTTTATTAGAACCTGTTTAGCTTAACAGTTTGTGTTAAGAAATCAAAGTCTTTAATTTTAAGCACTGAAGCAATTGGCAAATGTTAAAAAAGTCCTAAAATAGACATTTTAAAAGCTGCCCTTTAAAGATAAGAGTTCATAGATCCCCTAGGGAAAGACTTATAAATGATAAGAAATGAATAAATATGAAGTACAAATAGAAATAAAGATACACATAATACTAAGACAAACAAAATAAAAAATTATTTTTAGATGCATATGTATTGTGTAATATGTAAATAATAAGAAAGGGGTGATTTTACTAAATAAATTCTTCAGCGATAACAATCTAAGTGCGCACATCCAGCGAGCCAAAAGCTCAATGCAGGTGCACCACAGCTCCAGTCAAGTAGATAAATATTTATTTATGTTCTCACCACAGGTGATGTTTCAAGCCTAAAAGTCTGATGAGGAGCTTTTAGGCTCGAAACGTCACCTGTGGTGAGAAACCAAAATATTTTTCTACTTCTGGAGCTGTGGTGTGCCAACTTCAATCTTTCTACTAGCTAAATTCTTTACACAGTATACATCTTGAGCAGCAGGTTAGAAATACTGATCATTTGTTATTTTTCAGTTTGCATTTCATTCCTTTTTTTATTCTAATTCTATTTTAATCCAGATGTTTAACAAACAGGACAGGCAGTAAAAACTTTTTTTTATTTTAAATTTTAAGTTATGCCAGCCCAGAGCGTGCAAAATACAAAAACTGAGTTGTCATCTGTAACGTGAGAAACAAAGGAACAATTCGAGCCTGAGCTGGTGACAGCTGGTGAACGGCACTGTAGGTGTAAGGAGATTCAGATGTTAGATTGTAACATCAAGGCATCACACAAAAGTTGAATCAATCAAAAAAGAAATACTCTGAGACTGTCCTGCCTCTGCTTTAAAGGTGTTGAACGTCATTTTTTTTGACTGCACTAAAGCATGAAAATACCATAATGTGTTTGCAAATATTTAGGAAACATGCAAAGTTCACATACTTCTCTTTTTACTTTTCTTTGAAAAACAATGCCACAGCCAGTTATTCTACTTTGAAATGTGTATGGAAGCCTGTTTCTGCCACTGAATAAAAAATAAAAAAGGTAATTGTGACTTTTTATTTTGCAATTCTGTTTTTTTCTTGCGATTGTGAGATATAAATTTGCAATTGCAAGGTAAAAAGTCAGAATTGTAAAATACAAACTCGCAATTCTGAGAACATATCTGTCTTTTTTTCCCCCCCTTAGAACTGGACCTTATAATTCACAATTATAAGTGTATTAAACAGGAAAATAGTGTGTAGAAGAAACCAACACTCCATCGTTCTCCTCCGGCCAGATGAAACCAACAGTTTAATTCCACGCTGCAACAAATTCATATTGTGCAGAGGACTCGTCTGGTTCCAGCTGTCTTGTGCCGATGACCGTCTAGTTGACAAGGTTTTCGCTGGGGATCTGAGATATCATCGCTCTTCTGCAGGATTTCAAGGCTATTAACATCAATTCCATGTGACAGTATTAAATCTAGAGTATGATTACGACAATGAGTAGGCCCTGACACGTGTTGTCTAACCACAGTAAAGTTCAGATTGTCTATAAATGCTATAGTGCCCCTATATACAGTAGCCAATACAAACGTCACAGGGGATTTATCATTAACACTTATTACTCTATTAGATAACGTTACAGGAAGCATCATTACTTCGAACTAATTATACTTAAAACCCGACCTCTGAGAAATACTGATAATATTACTATAAGTTGTAGCATCTCCAACCCCTGTACCTTTGGCTCATGTTTATAACAGTAATCTTGAGGGGTTATGATCTGTGATCATATCATTTAGAAAAAGCATTCTCATTGGAAGGGATCCAATATACTAAAAAAGCTGAGCTATATCTTTTTTTATCTGTGTTGTTTTTCAATTTAATTATAACCCTTAAATTGTTTTTTTTTTTGTTTGTTTTTGCTAGTTCTGTGAACAGACACAGTCACTTTATTATGATATCTAGGTGATATATTTTTATGTTGTGTATCTGAGGCTTTTTAGGTTGAGTAGTATCTGCAATCTTTGACCCAGATCGTTTGCTCACTTCCATGGCTGTAGTATGCTGTGTTTTCCGCCAACTGGCAACCCGGAGTGTCGAAATACTATTAGGTGAATTAGCAGTGGGCAGAATCACATGAAATTGGAATTCTTGTGGTATAAACTCAGTTGCGAGTTATAAAGCCAGAATAGCGAGAGAATAGTGAGATAAACTCACAATTGTGAGAAAAGAAGTAAGAAATGTGAAAAAACAGTCCGAATTGTGAGATTTTTTTCACCAATTTGACTTTTTCCCTCACAATTGCAAGTTTATATCTCGCAATTCTGATTTCTTCTCACAGTTGCGAGTTTATATCCCGCTATTCTGACTTTATAACTATATAAGTTATATCAATAAGTTTGAATGACAATTCCAATTCCGAAAAAAAGGTCAGAATTGCAAGATGTAATCACACAATTGTGAGAAAAAAAGTCGGAATTACCTTTGTTATTTTTTATTCAGTGGCAAAAATGGGCTTCCATAGTGTTTTATGTGATTACTCCCATTGCAAATTCACCCAATAGTATTTCAACACTCCGGGTTACCAGTTTGGCGGAAAACACAGTATACTACAGCCATGGAAGTGAGCAAATGATCAGGGTCAAAGATTGCAGATTCTACCTGACCTAAAAAGCCTCGGATACACAACCTAAATATCTAACAATCTTCACCTAGACATCATAATATTGATATTGTGAATATTGTGTCTGTTCCCGGAAGTAGGAACTAGCAAAAACAAAAAACGCCCAAACCAATTTAAGGGAAACAATTAAACTGTTGTTCTGCACATAAAAACAAATATAACACACATAAAAAAATATAAAGCTCAGCTTAATGAATATTGGATCCCTTCCAATGAAAGTGTTTTTTGTAAATTATATGACCACCAGTCACATAAAAATAGTAATGTTAAAATATATACACACACACACAAAAAAAATACAAAGCCAGTGTAATAAAAACAGAGTACTCACATAGATCACATTTTAATGCTTTAAAAATATTAAGGGATTCTGCATTCCTAATCTCAGTGGGCAGGGAATTCCACAGTTTAGGAGCCAATGAAGAGAAAACCCAGTCACCCATAGTTTTTAGCCAAGTTGTTTGAACATTTAAGAGACCAGCTTCAAAAGAATGTAAAGCACGCGCAGGGGGGTAGGAGGTTAAACGTTCTGACAAATATTGAGGAGCCAGATCATTCAAGGCCTTATAAGCATGAGAATTTTAAAATCAATACGAAAACTGACAGGAAGCCAGTGCAATTTTTCCAAGATAGGTGTAATGTGCTCCCTTGCACTGGT
>JAHKKF010492335.1:0-12180 GCA_019740295.1 Labeo calbasu
TGTTGTGCAACGTCTTGATAAGTTTGCACACATAAAGGAATGTCTGTTTTTGAAAGACTTGAGTAAATTACAAACATCAATAAATCAATGGACAAACAGTGTATTGGAAACCATAGTGCTTGACATACGTATACAGACAGGGAAAGGCGAACTCCAGGAGCCGTTTCCCACACACATGATGAGAGACTCTCCTTGCAGTGTGTAGCCTTTGTCACAGTGGAACTCAAGAGCACGTCCGCTGGACAGGTTGTGCTCCTGCACCTTTCCATTTAATAACTCTGTTATCTTCTCACAGCCATCTGGAACTGAGAGTTTGTGTGTATGTACATTTGTGTAAAACAGAAAGGAGGAGAAAATAATTTAAAAACCTGAAACACTGAAAGAACTGTTACTTAAAAGCTAAAGTGTGAATGTTTATCTATTCTTACATTCACATGATGGTGTAGGTAAGCTCCATTTTCCATCTGCTTGACAAGTGAGGTTCTGTGAACCAAGCAAACTCAGCCCTGGGCGGCATGTATAACTCACAATACTTTGGTATGTTTGACCACTGGACACAGAAACTGCATGGGGAACCACTGGGGGTGGACCACATGACAGAGCTAAAAACAAGAGACAAAAGATGAGTTTAGCGATCAAGCAGAATATTAATAACAATAAATTAATTTTCTTACTACATTAGCATGTTTTGCATTTTGAAAAATTCTTACCAGCACACACTGGCTGAGTTCCACTCCAGGTTTTATCACCTTGACATGTCTGAACAGAATCACCCTGGAAGACAAGAAATTATGATACATCATACATTCTCTTGGTGTTTATTATAAACACATTTATTGAGGCAATGATCTGGGGGGGATATGGCATTAGTTTATATTCCTACACTTTCACACTGTTTTGTTACAAAATAATATAAACGTTGTTGCCACTGAATTCATTTGTTTTAACTACAAGGTCTAATGGCCATTTGTTCAGGGTGTTTCCCCGCCTAGACACTGGGATAGGCTCTAGCAACCTCACGTAGGACGAAACTTTCGAAAAATGGATTGAAAAAAATAATGTACCTGTAGTTCAAATCCTGGCAGACAAGTATAACTAATAATATCGCCATAATTGTAGCTCTTGCCCTCAACCAAGCCATTGAGAATGGGGAGAGGCTTCTCACAAATAACAGGCACACAAGACTTGGAGGAGAAAGGTGGAGACCATTTGCCAGAGACCTGGATCAAACAAAAGGGCAATTATATCCCTAGACATTATTAGAAAATGACAAAATTATCACCAAATGAAGCAAGGAGTGTCTAAACAAGATGATCATCTTGGTGTATCACTTACTGAACATTCAGATAATCCAGGTCCCTCAAGATAGTACCCTGGTCTACAGGAGATTGTGACACTGCCCCCTACAGGTGTGAGCTGCTTGCCTGTGATGACTACATGGGTGAGGTTAGCAGGCAGGCTGCAGGGTGAAGGTCGACATCTGACACTGTGTTTGGACCAGGTGCCATCACTTTGACAGGTTATTGAGTCCGTCTTTGTTGTCAACTCAAAGCCGTCTTTGCACCTGTGTCACGTGGAAATGTTCAGTTTAAAGCACCTCAGCATTTTATTTGTACTTAGTTTATACTGGACGCTTATGTTATGGCAAATTACCTGTACTGAGCTTTGCTGCCATAGGTCAACACCACTCCAGCAGTCTCTGCATTTGGGACAAGAGGAGGCACTCCACAAGAAACGGGTTCACAGTTCAGATTTGGCTCTCCCCATCTGCCCAACCTTCCACAGGAAAGATGGGGAAAACCTTTCAAATGATATCCTGGCCTACACCGGTAAGTGACCGTGTCAGTGGAGTAGGAAGCACCGCCTTGTACAACAGCATTAGGCACAGCTGGAGGAGGGCTGGAACATCTCCCTCGGGTGCAGATGGGTACTCCTGGACTCCACACTCCACCCTTGTCGCACACGGCTTCTGTGGGGCCAAGAATTTTGTAGCCTTCATCACATCGGAACCAGATGCTTGTGCCACAGGTGTGATCTCGGCCGAGAATAGCACCGTACTTCAGAACTGGCGGACTGCAAACACACGGTCGGCATTCGGGAACTTGCCCCAGCCAGACACCCTCGGCAGCACATCGCAAAACTGGACTGCCGACAACCTCATAGCCTGGGAAGCAGATGTACTCAACAACATCATCGAAATTAAAGCTTGATCCATTCAGGTAACCATGGCTAATGTCCTCAGGTGGGTCACATGTGACTATGTCACACCGTGGAGGAGGGTCATCCCATAGTCCATCAGCTCTGCATATTAGTGTAGGATTTCCTGTCAAGATGTATCCAATGTCACAGGCATACCTAACCATGCCGTTGTAACCATAATCTGTGCCTGTTACTCGGCCATTTTCAATTACCGGTGGTTGACCACAGTTGGCTGGGAGGCACTTTGGAGGGGCCTCACTCCAACTGCCATTGGCTGAACAAACACTGGTCGGTGCTCCTTGTAGGATGAAGCCAAGATTGCAGCTGAACAACAACCTCTTTCCAAACGTATAGTCGTCTCCTCTTACTAAAACATCCTTTGATACAACAGGGCGCCCACAGGAGACTGCTCTACATGATGGAGCTTTGTTGTCCCATTTTCCATCAACCTGGCAAGTTCTAGTTTCAACACCCTCAAGAACAAACCCTTTATGGCACTCATAGTGAATAAGCGCCTTGAAGTGAAAGGATTTTCCAATCACTTCGCCATTCGCAATGCCTCCAGGATTACCACACGAGATGGGCAAACAGCGAGGAGTGTCATCACTCCACTGCTTCCCAGAAATGCACTGTCGAATGGTCTGTCCATTGAGTTCGTAACCGTCCTTGCAACTGTATTCCGCAAGGCTGCCAAGGGCGCTATCGGTTACCATAACTGATCCATATTCAGGGCTGGGTGGAGTCTCACATTGTGCTGGAACACACACAGGTGCAGTCCCATTCCACGTACCATCTTCTTGGCACATCAACATGATGCTACCATTCATTTCATACCCTGCATGACAATTATATTGAACCAGGGAACCATGTAAAAAGCTGCTGTCTATCAGTAATTGCTGGCTTGTAAGTGTGTCATCTTCTGCTGATGGTTCTTTGACCTTGGAGTAGTCACCAAAATCAATATGCGGAGGCAGGCCGCAATCGGCAGGAATACATTTGGGTTCAGAGCTTGACCAGCCATGTTCTTCACAAGTGAGATGATTATTACCAACTAGTACGAAACCGGGGAAGCAGCTGTAGAAGATAGTAACCCCAAACTTGCGGTCCCGGCCTTCTACAAAGCCATTCTCGATTGGTTTCGGAGGAGAACAGTAGATCTGCACACAAGTGGGAGCCTCCTGGTGCCACTGTCCATTCTCCAGACAGGTAAGGGTTTCTGGGCCTTGTAAGCGGTACCCCCTGTAGCAGGAATATGTTACTGATTGGCTAAACTGAAGCCTGGAGTATCTAACAGAGCCATTGGGAATCTCCTTGGGTGCAGAACACTTAACAGGGTGACATACAGGTACACCTCCTAGCCACTGCCCACTTTGACCACAAAGCACAGTGCTGTTACCTGCCAAGTCATACCCTGCTTTACAGCTATAGACAGCAGTACTAAGATACATTAGCCCTTGAACATCCACAATTCCATTTGGTATGTCCTCAGGCTGCGGGCATTCAACAGGAATGCATTCAGGATAAGGTTTACTCCAGTTCCCATCCGCCTGGCAGCGGACAGAAGCTTCCTTCCGGAGCGTAAAGCCATCCATGCAGGAGTAGGTCACCACACTACCAAAGTAGGACAGTGTGTCAGATGGGTCACCAAAGGCAACCTCAGGTGGAGGTCCACAAAAGACTTGTTTGCAGACAGGAAAAGAGTCATTCCACTCTTGGGACGGTGTACAACGAAGAGTTCGTGCACCATGGAGAACATACCCTTCCTCACAAGAAAGCTCCACAATGCCCGAGTCAGAATCCAATCCACGTAGTACAAGGTGATTCTCCTCTAAAGGTGGTTCAGGGCACTGTACTGGGGAACAACGAGGGGTTACGCTCTGGTCCCAGTTTCCAAACTTTAAACAAGTCCATACGGAATCTCCAATGAGTTCATATCCTTCGTTGCAGGTAAACTCCACCTTGCTGCCGACTTCAAAGGTGGAGCCGTGGTAACGGCCGTTTTTGATGTCAGGTGGAGTAGGGCAGGTGAGGAGGACACAAACAGGAGGACTGTTGTTCGACCACTGCTTATTGGCCATGCATATACGTTCAGCCTTTCCAGTTAGGCGATAACCATCATTGCAAGCGTAGGTCACTCTACTGTTGTATACATGGCCGTTCTTTCTCATTTGGCCCTATGGGGAAAAAATATGCATATTTAATTACGGATTAAATAAATTATTACGAAATACATTTAAATAGCTAAAAATGCGCTAAACAGCAAGCAAATATTCCAGTAAGATCTTGTTAGGGATGCATCAATACTAAAATTCTATTTAGTTTTTGTCTAAATAAATGAGAAATAAAACACTAAAAATTAAATCAATATGGTACCACTATATCATGCATTACTGGGAGACAGTATTGTATTTACCTGGATAACACCATTTGCCAAGCGAGGTGGGCTGGAACAGGAAATAGGCTGGCATGTGGGCAAGATACCTCCCCACTCACCGCTGGCTTTACAAATTCTCCTCTTCTCTCCTCGAATGAAATACCCTTTATCACAGCTGTATGCAATCACCGCTCCAAAACTATAATTGCTCCCACTGACATAACCCTTCTCAATACTGTCTGGCTTTGAGCATCTGACAGGCATACAGCCAATGTCCAAAGGCGAGGGTGTCCACTCTCCTCCTATCATGCACTTCAGGGTTCCTGTTGTGTTGAGAACAAAGCCCTCCTCACACTTGTAGCTGACCTCTGTGTTGCTTGCATACTTTGGTTTGTTGATGGAGTCCAGAATGGCATGAGGTACATCCGGGGGACGCTGGCAGAAGTTGGCAATGCAGTGAGGAATGCCAAATCCATCTGGGGGTGCCCAAACACCTTGGGAATTGCAGAACAGTTTTGTATTGTTACCAGCAGTGTAGCCATCATCACAGAAGTAGATAGCAGTGTCCCCAAAAAGCTGGTGTCCGGTGTCAGGTAGGGCATGGTCAACTTGGGGTGGTGGTCCACAAGACCGAGGCACACACTGGGCAGAATTACGTGTCCAGTTGCCACTTGGGAGGCATTCTTGAGTTTCTACACCAAGGAGGGTGTAACTACAATAAGACATATTTTACAAATCATCATCAAGTCATTATTAGAGTGATTGAAAAATATATTTAAATTTATTGAATATGCATATATGAAGTTAATTACCCCTCTTTGCAAACATAGACGATCCTGCTACCCAGTGTAAAGTTGTCGCCCTTAATCACAGCATCTTTCAAAGGAGGAGGTTTGCCACAGTCCACTCTGGCACAGATGGGGGGAGGAGATGCCCACTCTCCTGATGACTCACACTTTAGTTCCATGGCACCCTGCAATCTTTAAACACACACACAAAAACAGGGCACTCAATACATTTTCTGAAATCTAGATTGTGTAGAAAGCAATCATGCATCCAAAACTGTTATCCTATACTGGGGCTGACAACCTAAGGCACGCGTGCCTGGCATATACTGTCCCTGCTAATCTTTCATAAAGTCAGTGATGAAAAAGTATCAGACTTTACCTGTATCCTTCTATGCAGGTGTAGGTTAGTGTGGAGAGGTACACTTTCCCGTTGAGGGTATACTCAGCATAATCCACCACTGGGGGCTCAGCACAGGTAACAGGCTGACAAACATTGGGCTCTCTGCTCCACTTCAAATTGGATTCACATTGGCTTTCTATTGGCTCCTGAGGGACATAGCCTTTCTCACAACTGCAGAAAATGCAGAAAAAAGGTTATTTACACACACAAATATTCTCCTTTCCCATTACGCTATTAAACAAAAATAGTCTCACTCATATTTAAACAGGTCTCTTAAAATTAATTATACAATACCTCTAGAAACTGACTCTACATCTAACAGTGACAGTGATACCTGAAAGTCACCTTGCTTCCGTATGTGAAGTTTGACCCTTTCATGGTTCCATATTCAGGGAGAGTGGGATGAGCACAGGAAAGGGCTGTTGGAGGAAATCATTAGAAACAGCTCATGTTCAGTGTTTTCCATGAAACGCAGACTTCAGACAGTAATTGTCTTCGTCATGGCTGCATTAAATTCTGTTATATCAGGAAAACCTAAATGCATCCAGAGTGTATCCGGAATCCGCCAAGGCAAAATACATGCAACTCTTATTGACATACAATAATGTGGGATGACAAAGTATAAAAGCCTCATAAAAGCTGCTGGTTGTGGTTCAGGATAATGCTCAGTCTGCTGGCAGAGTAAAATACTAAATTGTTCCAATAACATGGACTGAATAAAGCTGAACAATTGTTTATCAGATTAGGTACCTGTATATACACAGACACTGCATGTCTCCATAAACAAAAGCCAGTTTCCCATTGAGATTGTGAAACAATGTATGTGTGTCGTGTGTGGTTGGATTACATTTTTTTTTCCATTTTAATGGTACATATCTGAATAAAATTATTAATTTCTTAAAAAACAATCATACTAACTCCAGTTGTTGAACGGGAGTGTATGTAGGCAAAGACTAGCTCCAATAAACACATCTGAAAGCAAGGACTACCTTTGCAGTATGGGAAATCTTCCTTCCAAATTCCTTCTTCTGTACAGGATAGATGGGATGAGCCAATCAACTCATAGCCTTCCTTACAGGAAAAGACCACCTCACTGTCCATGATGAAATTACTGCCCTCACGGTGTCCAAATTCAGGAACACCTGGATCTTTACATTTTACTGGCTCTAGTGAGAATAAAGAAAAACAAAAATAATTTTTTATCAGTTATTAAACATATTACTATGTGGACTGGAAGCACAGTCATCTGCTACCTGCGGAAACTATAAATGTTTTTATGAGATTGAGAATTTATGAGATTGTGTTACCTGTGCAGTTTCTTCCATCTCCACTGTAAGGAGGTATGCAGGTGCAAATATGAGAGCCATCTGTGTTTTGACAACTAGCATGTTCATCACATTCAGAGCCCAGAGAACACTCGTCCACATCTGTAAAATGAGCACAAACAAAATGTAAAATGATACTCCAGGTTCCAGGTGCACCTGTGTATAGTGACCTATTGTCTATTCAATGCCTCTCACAGGTTCTTTCCCTGATTTACTGTGTATCTCTTACCCAGACATGCAGGTGGGTTGCCAATCCATTTTCCATTGTTGGTACACAACATCTTACTCTCTCCTAGGAGGTAGAATCCTGGTTTACATTGATAAAGCACTGTGCTCCCAGCATAGAAATCCTCTCCATGATACTGCCCATGCTCCAGGTCAGGCGGAGGACCACATTCCACACCTACAAATAAAGGCCATGGTACTGAGTAATGAGTAGTGTTGATACTATATTGTGTGTCTATGCAGTACATATGAGTATGTGCAAAAACTATTGATCCATTTTTGTTACTGCATGTGTTTATCTGTGTTTGTTAAATTTAAGGTACCTGACCGTATATTAGTTCAGTGTAAGTATATTGTTGTCGATGTGGCTGTAATGGTCATTTTGAATGTGTGGTTGTTTAATCTGTGCATTGCCATCACTCACGTTCACATATTGGTTCTGCGTGGCTCCACTGGCCTCTGTTTAAGCACTGCTGCACTGGCTCCCCCACCAGATAGAACCCGGGACTGCAAGAGAACTGCACCTTAGAGCCCGGACTCACAGCTTTACTGGAAGAACGCAGTTGAGGAACAGAAGCCTCCACCAGGGGGCAATCTAAAAAAACAAAAACAGTGGAAAACAAATGTAGGACTGCAGTTACTGCAGTTATATCTTATCAAATGCACATTATTAATCTTTTAGCTCTAGTTGAACACATTTTTCTTTGCTTGGTTTGAACAGCAGCTACGCTAATTATGTTCCTATTTGTTTTCTGTTTCTGCCATGATAATTAGGAATTCACAAGCTTCAGTCTGGATCCAGAACACTAAAGAAGAGATGATGCCAACCCCTCAGAGGACTTCAAATGATGCCAACCCTGAAACAACATACAGCACTACCGAATTTTGCTACTAATTTATAGTGTTCTTTGTCTGTTTGATTACGCCATTAACTGATCTTTACCATACATCTCTGCCATATGTACATCAACTTAACAGTCACCACTAGTAAGCTACTACTAAATATATTGTAAAAACTTTAATTTGCTGTAAAGTTGCTTTGCAACGATATCTATTGTGAAAAGCGCTATACAAATAAATTTGAATTGAAATTTGAATTGAATGTCTTGACTTCATTCTTACCAGCACAGAAAGTGCTCTTGCTGCTGGTCTTTACTCGCCCTGTGACCCCTCCTAAGAAGTCAGGCCATGCAAACACGTTTCCTTTCTGCAGATCACGTGGACAGCTACTGGCCAGAGACTTGATCTGAGAATAGTAGAAATATGTTTAGTTTCTGGTCTCAGAGCAGTTCAGAGATTTATTTCAGTCTTGGTGAACGCTGTACTCTGTTAACTTAAGAGTAAGAATAAGGAATGCCTATAAACTGTTACCTGCTGTGGTGTTAAAACATAGTTCCATATATTAAGTTGGCTAAGAGTGCCCACAAAGGACTCTACTGGGTTAAAGCCATCTCCCCTCTGGTCCTGATCCTGTCCAAGTACCAGAGCACCCCCTCCTGTTTAAAGTAAGTACAGAGCAAACATTTTAGTTTCTGGACACACGTTCTCTTTGAAGCACCATAAAGCAATATCAAAGGTGTCTTAATGGAGAAGTTCACTTCCAGAACAAAAATTTACAAATAAATGACCAAGATGTTCATGTCTTTCTTTTTTCAGTTGTAAAGAAAATAATGCTTTTGGAGGCAAATATTTCAGGATTTTTCTCCATTTAGTGGACTTCAAGAGTGCCCAATGGTTAGGGTATGTTGAAAAGATCCCATCCCATTTTCTCCTCCAACTTCAAAATCATCCTATATTGCTGCAGTGTTTACAAAGTGAATGCGCAAGGAGGATCAAACACCCTTAAAAAAAGGCAAAACTGCAATGTAGGACAATTTCGAAGTTGAAGGAGAAAATGAAATGGGAGCTTTTCTTCATTACCTAACTGTCATGAACCCGGAATACACAGAGTTCACACAGAAAATAACAGATTATTTTGTTAGATAAAACTCTTCTTCCTTGGCTGGAATCATTTAGAGCCCTTTGAAGCTGCATTTTGGAAGTTCAAACTCATGGGCAAGTCCACTCAAGTCCAACTTAAGTCCACTATCTGGAGAACGTTCCTGAAATGTTTTCCTCAAAAAACATAATTTCTTTACGACTGAAGAAAGAAAGACAAGAACATCTTTAATGGTTTTTGTTCTGGAAGAGAACTTCTCCTACTGAACTGGAAGTTTGTTTGAATTCTTCATTAGATAAAAAGGTTAACCTGGTATGGTAGTGCCAACGGATAGTCCTTTCCCTCCATCTGAAGGGATCCCATCAATATAAACCCTCCAGTCGCCATCCTTGCTGCGCCATGATACGCCAATATGGTGCCAGAGGCCATCATTTACTGCTGGGCAGTCAGTGATCCGCTCCTTGCCATTAACATACAAGACCCACCTGAAAGTAAGACAGAAACAAAAGGGAAGAAGAAAAGTGGAGAACGAAGGGAAAAGGAGGATTAAGGTGCAGGTAAATTGAACTTACATAATGTAAAAATGTTAAACAGGTCATAGCATGTAATTATAATTAATTTAGTTACATAAATGCAAATTTTGCAACTTTTACAGAAAGCTCTCACCCATTATAGTCAATGAGGAGGAAGGCATTGTCACTTCCCTCCACAGCGTAAGAGACGGGAGTTCCATAATTAACAGTGTCTGATGACCTCATCCAAAATGTGCATGTGATCTGTGTAAGTGATGGCATGTGACCATCCATCATCACATAACCATGGATACCAGACACTTCAAACTCCAGATCAAAAGAGTAGGGCATTTCTGTTTGAAAAAAAAGGAAAAGACCACAGATGATATGTAATTATCAAGGGGTCACATTTTTGGTTAACTTGTAATGTAATTTAGGTTTTACCTCAAAACACAATATAACACATATCTATATAAAAATTGTATACAGTAATATTATTATAAAAATTAAATCATGATTGATTTTCTTATTGGTAACATTCATCTCTCTGATGTCAGAAAGATGCAGAAGTTCAAAGCAAACTATTTTTGTAACTTAATTCTAATAAATGATCATTTTTGACGGGGGAGGAAGTTTTTGGTTCTGAAAGTTACAGCTTGTTGTCACAGTACATCAAACTTTATCTGAAAACATCTATGAAAAATTTATTCTGCATGACAGGGTCTGAAAATGAACAGTCTACTGAATCATTTTAAGTGCTGCTAGGAATTTTCCAAACTTTTCTGGCAATGCATCTCAATTAAATCTCAATTAAAATGACACAAAGACTGTCTCTAACAAGCCATTGTAAAGCAACTCTCTATGATGATGATTTTCCATGATTTTTTCCATCTCTTTCCCTCTATACCTGTCTCACACCTGGTTCCGTTGAACCCAGGAGGGCATCGGCAGGTGAAAGTGGCTACTCCATCCACGCAGGTCGCGCCATTCAAACACAAATTTGGATCGCAGTCGTCTACGTCCACCTGGCATAGTCTGCCGCTGTATCCATTCACACATTCACACCTAAACGCAAATGTAAGAAAAGGTCTGTTAGTTATCATATGTCAGTTGTAACGTAAACAATGAATTATAACCATCATCCCAATGCATATGCATGAAAAGCTTCTACAAAGGTTTCCTCACTAACCTGAAATCATTGACAGCATCCATACATGTTCCTCCATTCAGACAGGGGGCGCTGTAGCACTCATCAACATCAACCTCACAATTGTCACCAGTGAAGCCCTGAGGACATGTACAGAAATACCCACCCTCCAAATCTTTACAAACACCTTCGTTTTGGCATGGGCTGGAAGCACACTCATTTATTTCCAACTCACAACGTGGACCTAGAAGTAAATGACAAAGATATTCCTTGTAACTTCATTGGTGCGCTACAATTTAAAGGGATAGTTCATCCAAAAGTGAAAATTCTGTCATTAATTACTCACCCTAATGTCGTTCTAAACCCGTAAGGCCTCCATTCATCATCTGAACACAAATTTAGATATTTTTGATGAAATCCAAAAGCTTTCTGACCCTGCATAGACAGCATCGCAACTATCACATCCTTTAATGTCTACCTTTCTGGGCCTTGAAAGTGGTAGTACTGTTGCTATTTATGCAGGGTCAAAAAGATCTCATATTTCATCAAAAATATCTTAATTTGTGTTCTGAAGATAAATGAAGGTCCTATGGGTTTGGAACGACATGAGGGTGAGTAATTAATGACAGAACTTTCATTTTTCGGGTGAACTATCCCTTTAAGAACTTCCAGTTTATTATACAATAAATTACACGTGTATATGTACAGTATCTCACAAAAGTGAGAAAAGTATCTAGCAACGTTTTTAGTATATCTTCTTAAGGAACAATACTATAGAAATTAAACTTGGATATATTTTAGAGTAGTCAATGTGCAGCTTGTATAGCAGTGTATATTTACTGTCCACTGAAAATAACTCAATGTACAGCCATTATTGTCAAAATAGCTGGCAACAAAAGTGAGTACACCCTAAGTGATAACAGCACTATGTCATTTAACCATGCAAAGCCACATGTCCTATTCATCATGTTCATGTTTTTGTCTGCTTGACAGGACCATACAAAGTTGTGTATCTTGTATTAGAGCAGTTAAAATGTGGTGCTTTGAGGCCAATTCTGTCATACTGATCACTGGATATTCAACAAGGCACCACATGGCAAAGAACTCTCTGAAGATTTGAGAATTAGAATTGTTGATCTCTACAAAGATGGCCTAGGCTATAAGATGTTCAGAAACAACCTGAAACTGAGTTACAGTACTGTGGCCAGGGTCATACAGAGGTTTTCCAAGATGGGTTCCATTCGGAATAGGCCTCGCAAGGGTCGATCAAC
>JAHKKF010492336.1:0-10297 GCA_019740295.1 Labeo calbasu
TTTTTTTGTCAATATGGGGTGCTGTGTGTACATTAATGAGGAAAAAAAAATGAACCTAAATGATTTTAGCAAATGGCTGCAATATAACAAAGAGTGAAAAATTTAAGGGGGTCTGAATACTTTCCGTACCCACTGTATGTATCTGCTAAAATTCAAATTGAGTAACACAGTGAGTCTGAACTGGTTTGTCACAACCCAAAAATGGATTACAGGTCAGTTCTGATAGGGTCATTTGTGATAGCCCAATGTTAAATTAGGCAGATGCCAAAACAAACAGGATGTTTTTATACTCATGCTACTCTTGGGTCTATAAGAGGTCATAGGCATTTTTTACATTTAAACAATAAACTGTTTCAGTACTGTGGCATGGCTTCATAGCAGACATGGAATAACAAAGCCACAAAACTGATTTCAATTGATTTCATGGGGTTTTAAATTTCAGCAAAAGCTATTGTTGAGCAATAGCACATATTTATTAAGACAGAAATACTCAGAGCAAATAACTGCTTCAGTTTTCACATCTGCAGGATCAATTTTCTAAATCATTGTTGTATGGTGACGCCGCACGTATGTTTACAAACACAAAACTAATTTCAGCGGTTCAAGTGGTGCTGTTTCGGTGATTGCAAACAATATTATTTGTCAGGCGCTTTAACCTGCGGTAGGCCTCGCCGCCATTCCATTAGAAATACAACACAGCGGTTTCCGCCAGGTGAATTTTTCAGAATCATTCCGCTTCATCTTTCATCTAAAGCAAATAAATGCTTGCTTCTGTGTGTATGCTGAGGGCAGTTCTGTCCTGGAACATCCCTGCATCTCAGAATACCATCTTAGCAAAAAATAGCCAAGTCAAATCAACACGACAGCATTAACCCTCTTTGACTGATGCACCCCGCGGCTCTCACGCATATTTTACCCTCCTTGGGTATTTACATACTGTTAGAACCACATATTCGCTGTAATGTCCACATGAGAATGGATGCTGGGTGCTTTCCATCACTTTGAGGGCACCTACAGTGCAGCAGGGAGAAAATAGCTGCAGGACAGCTTTCAAATGGAAGCGCAGAAAACACCGTGCAAGGCCAGTATTTCTAGATTTAAGTGCTTAACACGGTGGACTTACTGGTTGTATGGTTGTATTTATCATTATGTAGCATATATTATCATTACGTGGACTAACATTGAAATATTCAAGTCTTGGAAGCCCAGAGTCTCTCTGAAGTTTAAATGTAAAGTGAACTGTTTCCTGCACGCTGCTTGTGAGTCATTGTTTATTCCTCTGCGATGCCCCAATCACTTTGACTTCATTGCTATGCTGACAAGGTGGGTTTATGCAATGTTCTCTTCTCATACCTCAGCAGCGGAGCAGTAAAGCATGGTGAGAAGGCGGCCTGTCAGATGCCAGTTTGCTGTGTAATTACCATAATTAGCAAAGGTCATTCATATGCATAAGGTTAAAATGTTTTAGACTGATGCATGTGAGTTGTTTCTAACAAATACGCAAGACTCAAATGAGCAATGAAGAGGCAAACTATTTGAAACTGGCATTGGATTTTTGATGGTCATTACAAAGGCAACTTTAATCAGTAAGGAAAGTCAGAGTGCACAAGTCTGAAAGACTCTACTGAGTTTGGTGAATATCACTTAAAAGATTTAGGAGGACTTAAAACCAGAATTGCTGGTCTTGGGTAAGGGATTTTGAGAAAGTTTGTACAATAACAATATGTGGCTTTCTTTACAAATCGGTGTTTAATGTAATTGAATGCATTTATTTGGCACTAACACAACAGCATTTCTCCAATAAAATTCATTTCAATTATGCATAGATTTTTTTGTATAACATAACATTGCCTATCATATGGCTTCTGAAGACTTGGAATATAATAGTTTATTTATTTATTTATTTATTTACTTATTACCAAGGCAAAACAAACATAGAAAGAAACAAACAAACACAATAAATAAAGACATGTAACAGTTGACTTCCGTAATTTTAATAATAATAATTTTTGTATTGTCAAAATAAATGTTAAAACTACTGTACAATTACAGTTTTTTTTTAAGTACAAATAAATAAAAAAAATAAAGAATAAATTAAATTATTGTTTGAATTTTTATGAAGTGAAGACTTCAATTTTTACTGCAAGTTTACAGCACAAGACATTATAGGAAAAATATAGTTGGATAACTAAAAAAACTAATTTGCCACATAACCATCTTTATATGTTTGGCTTTTCTGACATAGTAAACTTGCTTAGAAGCCAACCTGGTACAGCACTGCACTTGCAATCTGAGCACTCGAGTGAGTATCGTGAAACACAAGTCACGATAAAAGAGTTCAAAGACATGTATAAGCAAGCTAAAATGGCATGGTTGCTTTAGCATATGCGTTTTATCTTTTTTTTTTTTTTTTTTTAATCACTATTGGTTAGATTTAGGCTCGGTTTAGTGTAGATTACAGTATATGGTCACTCTTTATTTTAAGGTCCACTTCTCACTGTTAACAGACCATTAACTATGGCTTTTGCCTCAGTAAACTCCTAATTTCCTGCTTATTAATAGTTACTAAGGTAGTTGTTAAGTTCAAGTATTGGGTAGGATTATGGATGTAGAATATGATCGTGCAGAATAGGTGCTTTATAAGTACTAATAAACAGCCAATATGTTGATAAAAGGCATGCTAATAACTAGTTAATAGTAAGAACTGTTCCCCCTTACTAAAGTGTTACAGAGTAGATTACAGTCAAACACAATGCAGCATTAAGTTTTTAGCGCCACTCACTGGAGATTTTCCCTCTAAACTGCCATGACACAACAAGCAACATAACAAAAAAATAGCCAGATTCACATTCATATATTTTGCAATAGACATAGTTTTAGCACCACTTACTGGACTTATTTAATTTTTAAAGTGTTGCAAAACATCCCCACAGGCACCTTTTGTTTTTTGTTTTTTTGGTCTATCCATTGATTTCTCTCCTTTGCCACAGTAGATGTCTCTTAAGTATTGTGATTAATTCAATTAATTAATCAGTATATCATGCATATCACATCATATCAGCATATCCTTCATTTGATTACATTTTTGACAATCTTTTGACAAGCCAACATAATGAGACTTGTTTTTCCAGATGTTTGTTCAAGCAGCGCTGTGACGCAAGAGGCAATCAGTTCCATGACATCACAGAAAGTGGAATAACGACTTTGAGCGGGACTCTGGAAATGGTGAGTAAAATATCGAGAGAGCGAGAGCAGAGTCTTTTGATGTAAGTCTGCCTCTGCAACAGAATTATGGCTCTAAATTGGTTTCAAGGGACTGCAGCGATGCATGAAATAATGTCCTGTGGCATGTTGTGAAGACTGACTCCCAGTGGTTGCACACACACTGACATAGCCATGCAACCAAGACTTCCCGTCTCATCCCGTAGCGGGAACATGCATATTTCCCCTTCTGATTAACAGCCACTATCAGAATAATCAAATCTGGCAAAGATTCAGCAGAAATGAAGTGGTTCATCAACATCCTTTTCAACTCCCTCGCAGAGAGCTCTCCTACGCCGCACAAATCATGTGCTATAATGAGAAATGAGACTGGAATGTGCAGACGTGAGTTTGGTTTACCTACAATGCCTCTCTCTTAGGCAGGTTTGTCATTAAAGGACACTCAGATCGACGGAAGACACCCACTTAGCGCTGAAGACCAGAGCAGCCCTGGAAAATAAGAAAATAACGGCGGCTCCAGGTAGACTTAACTGCAATTTTCCAGCCCGCCACTGAGCTTTTCATGGGGAATAAGGATGAAAATGGCAATCTAATTGAATCTCCCTGGTAGCTTTCACCATGACCATAGAAACATCAAAGCCCATCGTGGAATGATGGATTCAAACTATTTATCATAGTTATTTTGCTTTTGGCACACCGGACGCCGAATTTCATTCTGTCACCAGTTTTGTACATTTTCTTCATGTTCTGAACCTTAAAGGCTGCTGTTCCGACAGCATGTTCTGAACCTTAAAGTTGTGCCGACAGACACAGCCCACACACACACACACGCACTCACTCACGCCTCCTCGCATATTGTAACTGCGCTGCACATTAAATATCACATAAACACAGATGATTCACACTTGACTACGTGTTTCATTGCACTGAACTGCGTTTTGAATTACTTTGTAACGAAACCATTTGGCAGCGTGGATTAAGAGAATAGAGCACAAAAACAACACAACTCGCTTTTAATTAACCGTATGGTTTTCACTTTTTCGTCAGTGTTTCTATCCATATTAGAAAAAGGGAGCAACAGTGCCTGACCTTTCCTATGGTTTCTATGGCAACTGAAAATGGGGTAAGAATTTCAAGCACGTTCAATAAATTCCTCAGCACAAAAAGCAAAGCACTAAGCAATTAATCAGGAGCTTTTTGGGAGGAAAAAGTATAAAGGACGCGGGGCAAAAAAGAATCTTATCCGGACAGGAGCTTGAGAAAGCCATTTCTTTTCTACTTGAGATATTCAAATGATCGACTCAACAGTCAGAGGCGATTTTAATATGTCTTAGTAAATACAGAGCATGTACATGCGTGCGTGGGGGCGGCTTTAATTTAGTAGATATCTTCACATATTAACATGAAAATGAAAAGGAAGTGGATTTAGAGAGCAGACCTTTATTTAAGCGAAAGGGCTCTCCTCACATATTAAACATGAACCTGCGAAAAACTGAATTATTGTAATGTCAGGTATTCCCTCAGGCACGTCAGAGGGACTAGCACTCTGCTCATGTCAACTGAGATGGAGAAATCGAATGAAAACTTTAAATATGGTACATTTTATGATATGGTACTGAATTTTTTGATGTGTGGGAGTAAGTGTTTCAGCTAAAAAAATACCTTAAAGCCTGTTTACTTTTTAATGCACACACACATTCAGTCTGTCTATCTATCTACCCCCCCCCCCAAAAAAAAACCCTTTCTTTACTCAGAAGTATGTCAGACTACAGATGTAAAATGGGTTTTTACTATTTAAAAGTCGCTGGAATCCAGAAGCAAACACTTAAATTAATCATGCATGAAGCTTCATTTGAACAAACAGAAATTAATCATTAGTTCAATTAAATGAATCAATTAAATGGCTAATTTTCAAGAAGCACTCTTTTCCTGAGATCGTAGAAAACAGCTGTAGGCCAGTGATGTCAGTGTGTTGATGCCACAGGCAGATTTCCAGAGGATGCATCATCACAATTAGCATGATGAGGGGCTATGGGGGAAATAGGAATAATTAGGATGTTTTTATAACTGTTTAGGTCAGTGTCTGCGACATTTCATAGACTGATTCTTCTATTCCCTCAAACCACACAGTTTCACACTTAGCGAAGCTACTGTGGGGATACGGTGGGAGATGTCATTAGATTAATGTTTGCTGTCTGTATAATTACACATAATAGTCTGCCATCATGTATGGGCTTGCTTTTTCTAGGATGTGTCTCATGTAGCATGTAGTTAAACTGCACTCAAACAATTATCATATAGTAGAGGAATCTTTAGATTAAAAGGAAACCTTTATTACATTTTCTTCTACACGTTTTATTTATATATTTTCCCTTCTCATATTTATTTATTTATTTTTTTTTGTCTGTTTGTTTGTTTGTAATCGCTAAATATTTGTTTTAAAGCTGGAGTATGCAATTTCTACAACTACAAAATAAAGCATGTTTTCAAACATCTCCCCTACTCAAACACCGCTTTTACAGGTCTATAAAAGTGAAAGCATGTTTTAAAAGGTAATAGTAGGCTGCTTTTCATTAAAAACTTCAAAATATTAGGAACACTATTAAGTATGGTTTACCCACAAGTTTGCAAATTTGTCATCGACTGGAACCCAAACATTCCTTCAAAAGACTCTTAATGTATACCATTGTTCCCTTCCGAGGGAACATCGAACTGCATCCTCTAGAGGTCGCTACGGGGAACGCCTCGGCATGACTGGTGATTTGAAGCATACATCTAAACATGACAATAACACTGACCGGCGACAGTCTATGACGTCACTACTGGCGCGACCACATTAAAAAAGGGTGCCGGAAGAAAACGTCATCCTCTTCTTCGTCTCCACTGACCAGTTGTTTATGTTTAAGTTAGCAGAAGCTAAGCACAACTAGGAGTGCATGCTCTCGCGGAGGCTTTGCTCTGATACCCGCAGTTCACGTGGCTTGCGGGCTGTGTTTGTGTGTTAAAGAGCAAGCGCGTTCACCTCTTGAGGGAGTTGAACGTGTTCGTAGCATTCATTGCTTGAGCATGCTCTGATACCCGCAGTTTTCACGCGGCTTGCGTGCTTTGTGTGTGGTGAAGAGCAGGCGCGTTCAGCTCTCGAAGGAGTTAAATGCGCTCGTAGCTTTCATTGCTTGTTCCTCATGAGGGATATGCATGAATTGAACTTGCCTGACTCACGATTAGTGCTTGTGCTCATCGTAATGCATTCGCGGGACTACTGAGACGGGAAGTGAGTGCTTCGCTATTTATTATAAGTTGTAATACCCGAGTTTGCATGAGTGTGTTTGCCTCTCACGGGAATCGTGTCACATTCGCGACAGCGGCTCTGTTCACGCTTGATTTCCGAGAAATCTAGCATGTGGGTGGAGCACGTTTAGCTCCCATGGCAGCTGAATACATGCTGCACATTGCAGTTGCAGTGTAATTTTCTGCCCTTTGCCCACAATTTGCGGTTCATGGGGCAGTTCACGGAAAGGACCTGATGAGATATCTTTTCCCTTGCAGTAATTTGCTAATGAATTACATGATGTGGCTATCTGTCTGCAGTTATCCGGTTTCCTTGGGCCACACTCTACCTATGTATCCCTAGTGATCCCATTTTAAACAGGGTGGTGCTACTGAGGATCTGTTGAGACAGTTCCTTGAGCAAGCTCATGCAGAGCTGGCAGTAGCCCCTGGGTGACAGGGCCTAGTTACTATCCTAGGCGCTTGACCGTATCCCCTTAAAGGAATCTCTTCTTCTGACTCCAAGCCTTCAAGCTCTACCCTGGGTCCAGTATATCTGACCCCTAAAAGTAAGTCTTTGGGTATGCAGGGGATAATGTCAATGACAGCCGTCTAGGCGTCCTTGGGGGCAACTCTTAGCTTGGTAGAGTTGGTACTTAGTGCTCGCCTTGTGCTTGGCATGCACTCCCCTCAGCGTGGGTATAACGTTCCCCATAGCGACCCTTAGAGGACACAGTGTCTCTGTCTCTGTGTATTGTGGCAAGTCTTCAAATGTTGGCTTGCAAGACCCGAAGACCCGACCCAAAAAGATGACTGCTGAGGACAAGCTGAGGGGTTTGCGGCAGGCCGGTCGGAGGTTGGAACGGTATGTGGAGGATTTCCTCGAGAAACCACAACGAGACGATCCACTGCGATCTTTCCGTGTGTGATTTTTTTCCCCCCCGATCGAGCTGCTTAATCTCAATCTTTATTTAAATGATTCTGATTTTGAAGTAGAAGAAATAAAGAAAATTTGCAATCTCATTGTCCAGCCCCCTCTGAAGCATGCCACGTCTCACCAGTTCACCCCACGCCAGGAACCACCACATACAATTGTTCCAATCTCCTGCTCAACGCCAAAGACCCCCGTATCTTCCGAAGCTCTACCCTCGTCCTCAGCCCTGAAGTGCCGGCCATTTACAAGTCAAGATCGCCGGCCATTTCCAAGTCAAGATCGCCGGCCATTTCCAAGTCAAGATTGCCGGCAGCTGCACAAGCCCGCAGACAGTTCTCAAGACAGGCCTGCCGGCCGAAGTCCTCCCAAGCCCACCGGTCACTGCTCTCTCAAGCACGCTGGCCTCCCATCAGCCTCTCTGGACTGTCTGCTCCGCCATGGCCCCCCGAGCTCCCTGCTCCGCCATGGCTCTCTGTGCTCCCTGCTCCGCCATGGCGCCCTGAACCACCTGCTCTGCCATGGCTCTCTGAATTGTCTGCCCCGCCATGGCGCCCTGAACTGTCTGCTCCCCATCACGCCCTAAATTGTCTGCTCCACTAATGGCGTACTGAACTGTCTGCTCCTCCATGGCTTCACGAGCTCCCAGAACCGCCATGGCTCCTCAGACTGCCTGTTCTGCCATGGCCCCCTGAGCTCCCTGATCCATTCTGGAGGTCTTCCGTGTCTCCAGGCTTGTACCAGCCTCCAGGGTGCCCACCCCCCCTCCCCGGTTGATATGTTACGGCACGGGACACGCCTTTCGGGAGGGGGGAGTAATGTCAGTCTTGACCCGTTTTTGCTGTTTTAAGACTGCAGTTCACTGATTAGTCAGAGAGAATCGTCACTACCAGTGACATTGGATTTGCGCCATGAGACATTTGCGCTAGCAGCAACAGCCACCTCAGTATCGTTCAACGTGCTTGCAAAAAAAAAAGGGAAAAAAAAGAAGAAAAAATGGCTCCTGTGGCGTGCATTTGTGTCGCATGGTTACAATAATGTCACACCAATAGAGGGGGCACAGCTAGTCTATAATCCCACCCACTTTGATGCAGTACTAACTGCTGTGGAAAAGCGAGCAGAGCCATGCCGTGCAGTGTCGGGCTGTAGCGTGCTGTGCAGTGGAAAAGCACCATAAAGCGTTATCAAGAATATAATAGGTTCTATTGTGATATCATGTTGTCTTTAAAGATCACTTTAAAGAAAAGAATAGGACGGCTTGCTTAATTAAAATGTTGGCCGGTCCACACCAGGACTCTGGTAATGGACTCTCCACTCTTCAGCTTATAGATAGTGAGATTCATTAAGGAAAGAAATAAGCTTGTAAAACTAGTCGACCATTAACTGCATAAATAAATGCAAAATGGTGCTCCGCAGTGCTCTATGAGAACAATTGAGAGCAGATTCTGCCTTCAATTTAAAGCACTCAGGAAAATCTAAGACTTTGTCAGAAAATACAGCGGTAACAGTTCCTTAAAAGCCATGAAAGGCACATTCCTCTGAGACCAATAGGCTCATTAGTGCTAATGGGATGAAAGGAAGGCAACAAAAGATATAAACTGACATTTTAGCTGGCTTAGCCTGCCCTAAAAACAATCTCTCTTGCTTTCCCTCCCTTCCTCTCTGAACCTTGATCAAGGTTACTCACTGAACAGGAAAATTAAGCCGACAGTCTTGAAAGTATGCAAGCCACCAGAATCAACATTAGCTGAACAAGAGTAATTGAAAGGACATTTAAGGAATGAAAGTGACATGTTTTTCAGGAGGTTCTGCTGTCAATATTGCTTCTACATTGAACAATTGTTGAGTGCAAATGCTCAAACAATGACCTGGTTTTTCACAGCAATGAAAAGCAGAATCTTTAGTGTCCTACCACAACCTACATTTCATGATCCGCCTGCCCTGTCTCAAGGTGAAAGTGTTTTATTACTGCCCCAGTGATAAACTTAATACTACTACTACTACTACTACTACTACTAATAATAATACATTAATAATTAATGACTTTCATTTAAAATGTATTCATAATAAATTAATAATTACATTTATTTTTACATACATATGCTGTAAAAAGCATAGCTAAAAGAAATATATTGTCTAAATTTTGTCTTTTTTTGTATACTAAAAGGGATAAGACAAAACATACACTGAAAACTTATGGTAACCTACAAAATAAGGTTCATGTTGTAACGTCTAAATTAATTTATTTTACTTAAATAATAATTTAAAAAATTTTATTTAAAGGTGCACTAAGCAATTTTTGAAAAATGCTTTTAAGATCAACTATATATAGAGAGAAATGAAAGATAAGATAAAAAGAGGAAATATCGGTGGAGCAAAACATTAAAAAGAAAGGTTATGGTCAGGCAAGGGGAAACGTTAGGACCTGCATGAATATTAGAGCAGCTTTCCAGTAGTGGAGAGAAATCAAGGAGCGGGAAAGCCTGGAATCAGACACTGAGGTTGCATTGTTTTTTTTGTTAGTTTTTTGTTGATTGGTGAGTAACGGTGATTTTGCATTGTTTCACACAACTTTTCTGCGTTGGCTTTTGTTTGAATATGCTTGTGTGTCGTTTTCGCTTGTTCCCGCGGTCGTAGTTATGCCAGGGTTGTGTATGTACGTGTGGGGCGGAGATATCAAAATAGGGGCGAGGTCCTGTTGGGGTATGGGCGTGTTTGTTTTGGTGCTTTCAAATATCAACATTGTGTCTGCGCTTCCTGTCAGCTATGTCGCTTAGTGCACACTGTAAAAAATAAAAAGTTGAGTTAACTTAAAAAATTAAGTTAATCTGCTGCAAAGCAATTTTGAGTTTACTCAACTTTAAAGGAGGGAAGTTG